>QAXH01005334.1:0-38139 GCA_004335635.1 Chloromonas sp. AAM2
CTTGTGGCTGTGGCGATAGCCTGATCAGAGCCTTCAATCACGTGCGCTGCGCAGGCATACACAAGCCAGAAAGATGCATGTGACGAGGCCATTCAAGAGATCTGCACTCTGTATGACCAGTGGCAGGAAGCGAGGCAGACCGCCACCCTTGGTGAGCAGAGTCAACAGGCGGGAGAAAACAACATTACTGTACCTGACCTGTTCAGCGGCTCTGGTAGCGCGTCAACAGCCTGCAAACGTACCCTCACCAATTACAATAAGGAGGCAAGCAGTTTTGTTTCACTGCCTGCTCGTGCCAACAAAAATCCAGTCTGTCTGGTGGTGAACGCACACCCCCTACCGACACTCCATCAGATCAGCGAGCACACATGATAGTTACCACAGCCTCAGCTAGCATGACACGTTGCAGACTCGTGCATCTCCACAGTAACCATGTTGGAGTTGATGATTGCCACACTCCTCATGACAGGGCTTGACAGGCAGCGCCCCACGTTCTCTGGATACTCCGGATTCCCGGATGTGGACACACGCACCTCGGTTCTGCGCCTCACATTCTCCATGGTCTTGCCAAAAACAGGACTCTCCACAAACACACACAGGACACACTACACCACAACCACCGTCGAACGACATCAGGTCCAATGCAGGAGACAATACTTGTTCCAGAACTGGCATTCCAGTAGAATTGGGAAAAGCTAAGACCGCGTGTGGCTACGGGAAGAACATATTGCACGTGCGCACAGTTGGTGACACCACTAGGGGACAGAAAGGATGAAGGCACTGCGCACTACGTGGTTGAGCTGTGACGATTGCCGCCACGCAGCAGCTGCAAACCACTCCGACTTGAGTTTGCAGATTCTGCGTCCATTTGGCAAACCAGGACAGCTTACAGTCTACCTATCCAATCCCTCGTGACGGGAACCAACCCAAAAGACAAACGATAAACGTACACGCCCTCGCAGGTTTCCACTTCAAAACACACACACAATGGAACTGGGTGTCACACAGGAATTGCCCCAGAAGTGGCCAACATCTTTTTGTTGTCTGTGTTCCCTGTGATTGATACTGTAAGAGATGGCATCCAAGCAGGCAAATCTGTTAAGCCATGAGTTGCGGAAATGACTGGAAAACACGCCAGCACCACGCAAGCACTTGGGTGTTCAGATGACTAGTTCCATGCTGCAAGCAGAATTTGAAAACAGACTGTTGTCGGTCCCATGGCAAGACCGATGATCACTTGCGAGTCTACCAGGACAGCAGTTCGATTGGCACAAGGCTAGTGTTCATGGTGACAGTAAACAGCTGCTGTGCATTACTTGTGAATGACGACGGAGAATGCTATCAACATCGTCAAACTTCTATGCCGTGTTGGTGGTCGTCCTGAGCCCGCAGCATAGACCGTGTGGGTCATTTGCTGGTTGCCGTGCTGTATCAGGATGGTGGATTGAAGGCAGGCCAAAGGCTCGGACAGCCCAAAGCATTTGGTTGGGACCAAGCCTGAAATTCGCAGTCTCTTCCGGCACCAAGTCCCTGGCCCCTCTGCTGGTTGCAAGGGGTTAGACGCAGGCAGCTTCTTATTGGAGCAGCCTTTTGCGCAGGTAGCTGCGCAGGGACTTGCGGCTGGACACGCACGCCTCGGTGAACTCGTCCGGCTGCAAAGTACAGTGGCAGGGACAACCTTTGTGTATATCACGGTGGCAGGAGCAATAGAATTGTGTATCATAACCGTACGAACCCAGGAATGCTTATGCTGACAGGGAGATGATAGCCTGTGAGCCCTCCTGGTTGTTGCTAAAGATCTGGCCGCCTGCGGAATGCCTGCAGTGGCTGGATAGCCGACCACCACGCGGAACAAGCAGGATAACCGCCAGAAACCGAAACACGTGCAGAAATAAGTCATCAGATTGCGAACTTTCTTTGACTTTCTCTGTTTTTGAAGGCTTCATCCGTCCCCAAATGTGAAGAAGTGCTCTGGATGTGAACCGCAAGCGCGATTACTACCTGCACTCCGTCTGCCTCCATGCGGTCAATAATGTCCTCTCCCCGGTCCAAGTCATTGGTGCGGCAGCACACCTCAAGCAGAGCATTGTAACACACTGCAGCACAAAAGGGGTAAAAGACAAAGGTCAGGGTGGAGTGGTTCTACACATAGTGGGGCATGTGAGCAACGTGGTAAAGAAGGCCTAGGCACTGATGCAAGCAACATCGCTGCCACTACAGGGCAGCCTTTGCGTACACATTCAGTTGGGAGCATCATGCGAGTTATCACTGCAGTTGCGTCTTACAGTGCGCTGTGGGTGTGGCTGCTACGAGTGCACGCTGCCAGCATACTGTATGTGGAGCATGACGCTGGATGCACCTCCGTGATCACACACGCAAACGAGCACTTGTCAACTCTGTGGTTGCTGGTTTATTTTGTGCACTGCCTATGCGATGCTTGCAGTACGTTTTGCCATGAATGGCTACAGTCAAACCCAGCGTGTCTGTAGATTGCGCTTTATGGCCACCGACGACAGATGGCCATTGATACCGCCACTGGCACTGCTTACCTGCCGTGGGCGTGATCCCATGCGTTCTCCGCATGTCCGACAGCACCGAGTCCATGCGCACCCAGTCGGGCGGGCTCTTGTTACCGTAGCCACGCAGAAGCACCGCAAAGGTTACCTCGTCAGGCTCAAGGAATTCGCCTGCATGCACACAGCAGTATATTTATTCATGTCATACAGCGTGCATACAGCAGGATATCGCAGGCGTCAAAGCAGGCATCTAGGAACAGTGTTCGGCACAACATAAGAGCAGGTGACGTCTGGCAAGACTAAGTGTTAGCAAGGTAAGTCTTCAAGTGCAAGTGCTTCATTTCTGTGATGCAGGTGATGACGTGGGGGTATTGGCAAATTAAGCCATTCCGGAGAATTAATCGCTGAAGACCACCGGAATCAATGGTCAGTAGTCTTCTTCCCTCCTTTGCCCCCTCCTTTGCCCCCAGCTGAGCAGTCATCCGCAGACTGAAGACCATGTAAACAATAACAACAACGTGTCTGCTGGGCACACCGACCAAATGGATGTGATGTGGGTACAGGCGGCAGTCCAGCAATTGAAAGGTGCAGCTACCCCAGGCAGTTGGCACGCCACACACGAAGCTACCTATCTTGGGCAAGCCTGCAAATGCCATGTGATGATGATGAACCACCTACCGAACAGCTCTGCGAAGATGCTCTGCGCGAGCTCCATGTCCCGACAGCACGCCCTCACAAGCGCTGTGGCGGCCAGACGGTCAGGTTGCACATTCAGCTGCACACCGCATGGCAAGCACATGCACACTTAGGCATCTGGCCGTTTTATACAATTAATTCAGACCTTACGCATCAGCCACATCCCTGCGCTAATATGATGACATGTGAGCCAAAGTTTCTGGGCCGCGCAACCTTACTAGTAGGCTTGGGCAGCATTCTGACAAAACAGCAGGCTGGCGATGCCTGATGTGAATGGTACAGTAAAGAATCTTTTGCAGCTGGTTACCTTGGCCAAGCCCGCCAGCTCCTCGATAGCTGCTTTGACACGCCCTGCCTCTCCATGCGCCTTGATGCGGCGAGTCACCTCCGCGCGAATTCGAGACACTCTGTCCTCTTCATCCTAGAAAAAGCCAGGCACATGATAGGGCGTGAGTGAAATAACACGAACGGAAGGTGGCATATGAGAATGAGAGTCCACAGAGCGTGGGAGAGGAAAATGTGTACGTGTGGAAGGGCGTGATGAAAAGCTGGTATGCTGGTATGCAATAATGTTGTTTGGAGAGGTATGCATGCTGCAGGAGTGTGAAAATAATGTTGTTTGGAGAGGTGTGCATGCTACAGGAGTGTGAAAATAATGGTGTTTGGAGAGGTGTGCATGCTGCAGGATTGCGGTCTTGCAAGGCATTTATGAGGCATGTACCTGGTGAGTGTGCGTGTTCTGTGAATGTTCAGACGTGCCCTGGTGCAGGCACATATTTGTTGCACCCCACAGGCAGCCACCACCATGCATCCCACATTGCCCACTGCAAGAGCTCTTTATGCTCCCCATGGACGCGAATGCGCTGCCCTATGGTCAGCACCATCTCCAGATGGTTTGTGCGCTGCATACCTGGACGTCCGACTGCGCAGACGCAACTGCTGTGCCAGCAAGTCGTTGCCGGCAAACAGGAGGCTGCCACAACGAGCAATGGGATGCCTTGACAGTCGAGCCAACTAGTCCAGGAGTCCGGGACTGGCTTGCTGTGTGCCACAAACGTCTTTGCATTCTTCCACAGTCTTGTTCTTAACCGTCACAGGCAGAAGTATTTTTCAGCTGTGAGTGCTGCAGTCCAGCTACAGTCCGATTGGAAAAGTGGCGGCCTCGAAACGTACTAACAGAAAGGGGCGGCTGCGGTGGCAGTGACCTGAAGCCACAGAATTGGCACTGCGTTGTAGGCTCATTCAGGCCGAACAGACAGCGGTCAACAATCATCGTGTGCTTTGGTGATCAGGGTTTGGGTTCGCTTATATGCGAGCCAGTAGCAGCGTGCAAAGCAGCGGCCATAGATCGCTGACTAGCAGCACGCCAAAGCATCCTGCTGGGAGGTTTCCCCCATCGTCCCCCCGAGAAGCCGCCGGGACATCCAGTGCAGTTGGGCCATCGCACTCCATCACCATGGGCCCTCTTGCACCATTTCGTGCTGTGGCGGGATTCATTTCAGGGCCTTTCAGGCGCCCTTCTTCTCATACTACGAAGGCGACCACGGTGTGCGCAGGATCCACGCTGCATCCTTTCCGCCATCTGGTTCAGACTTCCACATGTCCTCTTGTGCATGTCCTCTTGCAGAGGGATCCAATGACTGAGGCTGAGGTGGAAGACCTGGTGTTGAAGCTGAACGAGATTGAGGTGCGTTAGAGATGCCAGACACTATGTGCAAGGATTACGCTGCTGCATGGGCAGACATGGTCGGATTCCATGCCTGTTTCTTTTAAGCGCATGCATAGTAGCAACAACATTTTCTTGTCCTGCACGCCTTCCTTGCCAGGCTGTCAAGTTTGGCGAATTCAAACTGAAGAGCGGTCTGATCTCCCCTGTGTACGTGGACCTGAGAGTCATCGTGTCTTACCCAGACATCCTGGAGCAGGTCAGAGAACCACGCAACACATGCAATCACATCATTGGTCAAGAGCACATCATTGGTCTGTGCCCTGTGCTTGTTGCCTTGAGCGTGAGGAGATACAGATCAGCACATACGATGAGGTCATTGCTCAGATCTCCTGTAGCCGACGTCTTCGTAGTTCAAAACTGTATATATTCACAATACGCCCAGTGAATGTCCAGTACCAGTCGTCTTGACAGTCCATATCTTCCATGCAACTTGGTTCTGATGGCAAAGCTGACACCAAACGTCACTTGCATGATCTTTTTAGGTCTCCCGTATGATGTGGAACTGTGTCAAGTCCACTCAGTTCGACATCATGTGCGGCGTGCCTTACACCGCCCTGCCCATAGCCACGTGCATATCACTGGGCTTTGGCCTGCCCATGGTCATGCGGCGAAAGGAGGTGAGGTGCTATGGGAGCCATGTTGGCAAGACTTTGTCTTTGGCAGAATCGAGAGACATGGAAGGGTCGAGATTGCAAAAGGGACATGGCTTTGGGGTGCGTGGTTAGGACTGTGGTATGGACTGTGAAATGTTGGTCAGGAGTGAGTCGGTCAGGGGTGGAGTGTGGTGGACAGCTGTGAGGAGCTGTGAGGAGCTGTTAGGAGCCATGCCTTGCACTGATGTCCGGATCCGGGGCATTGCCTTTGCAGTCTGATATGCGGGGCACGGCAAGCACACATGGTACGGTGCGGCAGCCCTTTTCACCATCGATTGACTTGTTTGCGTGCCTGGCTTGATTTCATGCTTGGTCGACATATCCTTTGGGAGCTTGCCATTAGCTCAACTTTCGTTCGTTCTGGCCCAGCGGTTGACAGTTGTCGGTGTGGTCGCTCCATGTGGGTCACCAAAACGCAACTTTGGTTAGGAGCAGTATGGTACATGTGCTGAAGTACCGGGGCATGTTGGGTCTTTGAACCGCCTACTTGTCATTGGCTGTCTTGTCGCTTCAGAAACTGACCAGGCCTTTATTCAAGGGTACTTGCCCAGCGAACTAGCTGGCCATTCCAACAATGAAAACACAGGCCAGTTAACAGGTGTGCCGCCCATCCCTGTGTGTTCAGGTCAAGGGTTCTATGATCGGTTATCCTGATGGTGTGTTCAGGTCAAGGGTTCTATTATTGTTTATCCTGATTGTGTGTTCAGGTCAAGGATTACGGCACCAAGAAGGCGATAGAGGGCGCCTACCAGCGCGGCCAGACCTGCCTCATTGTGGAGGACCTCGTGACCAGTGGGGCCTCGGTGCTGGAGACACTCGAGCCGCTGCAGGTGGGATAGGGCTAGGGTAAGGCTTGGGTAAGGCTGGAGTGACAGGTAGCCTAGGGTAATGGCTAGTGAACAGCTCGCCCCTGCTTGCCAATTCGCCAGACTCAATTGAAGTGTGGCTGGGCTAGGGCGTGTGTGGCAGGGCTAGGGCGTGTGTGGCAGGGCTAGGGCGTGTGTGGCAGGGCTAGGGTATGTGTGGCACCCCCTGAACGCACTCAACTGGCCACTGCTAGCTGCTCATGTGCACATGCCCTGGAACACTGCTCCTGCTCCCAGGAGGCTGGTCTTATTGTGAAGGACGTTGTTGTGTTGATAGACCGGGAGCAGGGCGGGGAAGCGCACCTGGCCACCAACAAACTCAACCTGCATGCGGCCTTCAAGCTCTCACAGCTGCTCAGCGTGCTGGTCAAGCATGGAAAGGTGAGAAGGAAGAACTGCGACAGCTTGGCCTGTGCTGCCGTAGGCAGTACTTGCATCTCACAGGGTGGAAGGTTTGCATGCCCCAGGTAGTGTTGTTTGCCAGGCTGCACGGGTCAACCCTTCCTGTCGTGGGCATGGGAACTCCATCCTGGTGCAACTCTGAAGGCACGTGCACATTTGTCGTGCATCGCTGCCTGCGGCAACCCAGGGCAGTGATGCACGACAAGCCCAGGGCAGTGTGCATGTGCCTTCACAAGAACGTGTCCACAATTTAGCCTCACGCGTTTTGCTGTTGTTTGTACTTGAGACCTTTGACCATGCCATGATGGGGTGTTCAGCATGAGTAATTCCCTGCACAATATCTCAGTACGGTTTTTTGACCTCATAGTCACATTTTACCTGACACCATATTGCAACTGCTTCCCAGGTGAGCGAGGAGGTAGCCGGCAAGGTGCGCTCCTTCATTGCGGGTAATCAGACCACGCTGCCCGCCGCATCGGCCGCTACACCAGCCAAGCCATCCGCACCTAAGAGGTACGCAGACGTGTGCTTTCCCTGCAGCCATGTGCGCACACCATAATGGCACATGTGTCTCTTTTGTATTTACTTGAGCGCTATTAGCTTCTAGGAAATGCTTGGTATGGCTATTCTGAAAATACTGCGGCAACGCAAACCAGCACCTTATGACTTCCGTCTTCTCCTCACTTTGCTCTACGTTTTCTCCTGAAACTGTTTGCGGCATCCTTCCCACACACTTGACCTCCATCTGCTTGACTTCAGGCTGCCCTACGAGGAGAGAGCCCGCCAGGCGTGCAACCCGCTGGCCGCGCGCTGCCTCGAGCTCATGGCGCGCAAGCGGAGCAACCTGTCGGTGGCGGCGGATGTGGACACGGCCGAGGAAATGCTGGAACTGGCGGAAAAGGTCAGTGACGGATGCGGCCTCAACTCACTACCGTGGTGACATGTACTCCTGCCACAGCCAATTCCTGAGCAGAGGCTCATGGCTTTTGTGTACCATGCAAGGCGTTGGTTGCCCTTTGCGCAAGGTGCAATGTGGCCACATGACTGGCACTGCCAATCAAGAAAGTCAGTAAACAAGTCATTGGCTGCTCACGATTAACATGCTCCTGCCGGTCTACTGAGATGTATGGCATGCTGGATGGTCAGCTTGGAGTCGAATGTCCTTACTTCAACTGATCTGATGTGTGTCGCCTGGTCTCCTGATATGATTGTTGCTTCCAGGTGGGCCCGCACGTAGTTGTGTTCAAGACCCACGTGGATATCTTTGACAAGTGGGATGCAGACATCGCGGCCAAGCTGCAGGACATCGCAAAGAAGCACGGTGAGCCCGGGTTGAGGGGCGCGTCCTGTGGCTCCAGTGTAACTTGTTGCAACCTGTGTTCCTCTCTAAGTCAGGCGAGCATCGACAGGGCATTGGTGTTCATTCAACAATAGCAAGTGACTCGCAGTTGCCAGTCCACAGTTCATCAAGTAAGTGTCCGTTGCGAACGCGGTGCGGCCGGCCGTGCCTGAACTCACGTCCACAGTGACATCACTCCCCAGTGACCAGGGTTCAACAAGCCATTGTGGCATGGCATGACGCCTTCAATCATGTCACATATCCTGTGTGCTTGCTAGCCATGGACTTTTTGACTCCGCTGTTTGCAGACTTTTTGATTTTTGAGGACCGCAAGTTTGCCGACATCGGCAACACCGTGGTGTCCCAGTACAGCGGGGGCATCTACAAGATTGCAGGTAGGAAACTGTGAAAGTGAGCAGGGCAAATGGCTGGGTGGGAGCATTTAATGCCTGGATCTTATCAGGTTATAGTGGGGGACAGCGCAGAACACGGGACAGAGTGTGCCAAGCAAGCAAACTATAACCGGGTTGCGGCGCTGTTGTATTCCAGTGCAGCTTAATGCCACAGGTCTTCTCATGGTTCTTCTCATGGTCTTATCTCTCTTTGTGTGTGTGTTGTCGCCTGCTACACACGGATATGCGCTGTGCACCGGTGCTTGGTGTCAGTCGAGTGAAAGTGTCTGTAGCGCAGTCATCATGTGCTGCAACGCTTGCATTTGCTGCATGTGCGTTGTGGCTCAGACTGGTCTGACATCACCAACGCGCACCTGGTGCCGGGCCCCGGTATCATTGACGGGCTCAAGACTGTGGGCCTGCCCAAGGGCCGCGGACTGCTGTTGTTGGCAGGTGAGACTGGCTAGTCACGAACATGTTTTTTGCATTACTCGCACATGCCCGTACTCGCCTGACTCTCGTGCAGCCATTGATGCTAGCTGTTAACGCTCGGGTATGCCCTGTCTGTGTGTGCATTGACGCTAGCCATGTCATCATCATCAGCATTACATACCTTTCGCATACTGCAAAGCTACAGATGCCGACACGGCCATTGACGTGATGTTATGTACAGAGATGAGCAGCCAGGGCACGCTGGCCAAGGGTGACTATACTGAGGCTGTGGCCAAGGCAGCACTCGACCATCAGGACTTCGTCATGGGATTCATCTCAACTAATCCAGCCACGTGGGCCACAGGACCCATGCCGCCAGGTGCGCACAGAGCTCTTGTATACAAAGGCAGCCGTCAGGCAATTTGATGGATGCACTTGCCGTGCAAGTGCTCGTGTCATGCCATGCCCAGACATTCGATAAGCTGAGTGCATGGTTGTGAAGTGTAGCCTTGACGCCGACATGCCAGGTTTGTTCCCTTGACCGCAGGCTTGATACACATGACCCCTGGAGTGCAGCTGCAGTCAGGCGGCGATGCGTTAGGCCAGCAGTACAACACACCCAATGACGTCATCCTGTCACGTGGCAGTGACATTATCATTGTTGGCAGGGGCATCATCAAGGCAGCTGACCCCGCAGCGGCAGCAGTGCAGTACAAGCAGGCTGGCTGGGCTGCGTATGAAGCATCGCTGAAAGCCTGAGCTTGGTCAAATCACACCGCATGCAGGTAGCACCAGATTTCTTGTCATGTACACATGGCACAGAGTTCCAAAGCCCAGCCAGAGTGAAGGATGTGATAAGGCAGCAGAGCCAGCACATGAGCTGCGGGCATAAAGGATTGAACACAACAGTGTGGGTGTTTGGAGACGAACTCTTGTGTTACTCAAACTAGACTGGGAACGCAAGAGGTGACATGCGATCAATTGCATCAGATGCCACAGTTTAAGACACCAGCTGGCCAGTAACGTTGGACTGCTGCTTGAGCAATTGCCCGAGGCCCGTTGGGTTCAGTTGGGCCGCATTCCAGGCCCACGGTGTTCACAGTACTCTGTGCAGACGCCTTGAGGCATTTGCAGACGCCTCGAGGCACGCAGGAAAAGGGTGATTACTGGCGTCATTGGTTAGGGCTCACAGCCAACCGAGCCAAGCTGAGCATGTAGAATGCTTGCTCAGCTCGCTTTAGTAGAGTCAAGAGGAATGCACATGGGCACAAGCTGCAGAAGAATTGGGCAAGCTTGCGTGGAATCAACAGCCAGATGTACTGTGGCTTGATTAGTGCTGTGTTGCTGTTCTGTCAAACGCTGAGTGAAGTGCGCCGATCTCAACAGCTGCCTGCTCCACTACTGATTGCCTGGTTTTGCAAAGACGCCGCATGACAGTTTGCCTACACAATGAGCCCTAGATCAGGCCTCTCCACACAAGCGCTGCATCACAACTCGGCAGGAGGAGTAATGTGTTACACTCTCCTGGTTTCCACTAACGTTGCAAACTCTTGGCGGGTTGGGAGAGCATTTCGCGGCAAGTCCGTAGTTCTGGACAAGTGGTATGCATCAGAGACAACTCACTAAACTGTAGCATGCGACATGTAGCCAGTGGCCAACCTGATGCACCGCTGTGCAGTAAACCACATGCACTCGTACACATACACACGCCTCACAAAAACAGCACACTGGGGACGACTTGAACAGACACGAACGAATGCATGAATGCACCACACACACAGACAAATACAGAGCCTGCTGGACACAGCACTGCCAGAGGCAAACATACACTAGCATTTGCTTAGCGTTTAAACCTATGGCATTCCTTCAGTATTTTCAAACATCATCCCCGACTGCCCCAGGACAGCCTTCGATTGCGGAGAATACATGGCTTGGCCGCTGTGAGCATCAGACACACTTCGGTACTGCAGCCAAGCTCTGCAACCAGACTGCACCTGCCGCCTGACCAAGCCCAGTCTTTCTCCTTCGCTCCAGACCCAGGCAGTACAAACAAGTCCAAAACAGGATCAAGCACCAGGGTTCAAAGAGAAAGAGAGAGAGAGGAATATTCCCTGGCCTGCTCCCTGGCCTGACCCACAAGCGTGGTCCATGTGTGCTGCATTGAACTGAGCCCAGTCCGGATGCATGCACACGTGCCTCCCTCTTGCCCTTATGGCAGCGTTTGTTGTTCAGCGGCCCGAAATAGCCACTCCAAGCAATAGCATGGCACCATTGTGAACAGTGGTAAGCCTTGTTTGCCATGAAATGTGTATCCTTCCATGACTGATGTGGAATGGAATGGAGCTTGTTGTGGCAAGGAGCCATGGCACACAGCCATTGCTGGGCCAGGCCATGCAAGCATCATGCCAGCCATGCACAAAAGCATCGGAGCAAGGGTTTGTAGCCATAGGCTGTTAAACTCAACAGGGCGGGAAAAGCAGGGAAATCTTCCTGTGCGGGAACAACTAGTTCCCCTGGTGACAGATGCAATGCCATGTTCGATGGCAGGCACATGGATGTATGGATGGGCTGCGTTTGGACTGACAGATGGATTCTGAACGTGGCTTCTAGCAAGTAATCCGAAATAACCAGTCCACGTGAGAAACCAGTCGCCGGATTTACCGCCGGAATGACGAGTGCCTCAACAGCCTCGAGGACCCCATACCAAATGTGTGCAGTGTGTGCACACAGTTCTCATAGACTGTTGAAGCGAGCCTCATGCTATGCGCTCATATCACAAAATGCCCACGCATGCTCCAGCCACTGCTTTCAGCAAGCGTTCTAACAAAACCGTATAGGAATATGCAAAAGCTGCCTTTTTGACGCATGCCAACACCAGTTCAACACAGACGTTGTGAACGACTCATAATCAGCATGGCTCGGCATGCATGTCAACACAACGTGACTTGCTCCCATGTGATACAATTGCAAACCGGCTTGCATGCGTGCATGCATGTCGTGGTCTGCTGCAGTGATACGAGAGCCATGTCAGCTTCCTTCGTGCGCTCGCACACAGCACAGCAGCCAAAATACCGATGCAGAAAATGCTGAAGGCGCAGAAATCTCGCAGGCAAGAATGGAACTGGTAGTGTTCACATGGGTTTGTCAGGCCAGTGTAACCTCAACCTACATCACATGCATGTAGGCTGGGCCATGCTAGCGTGCGCATGCGTGGGTGGCCACCGCATGCATACAAGTGATCAAAGAAATGGAAAAACCATGGACATGGTCGCAATACCTTCGGTAACAGCGATGTAAAGCACAGACATGACAGGTTCAACTGTCATGCTCAACCACCATGCATGAAGCATCAGGAGGTGCATACACAGCTTGCACCATGAAGCGCAAAGCGCCAAGAAGCATGTTTGTCCACATGCCGCCTTGACTTGGGTTGTTGCGCAGCACCACCAAGAACATTCCTCTGACTGCCACTGCACCCAGCAAGGGTGCTTTGCTGCTTTAATGCACGTGCTGATACATACAGCCGACTCCGCCAGCTCAGCTGCTCTGGAGCGCACCGCTACACAACTCAGTTTGGAATGGAACGTGCTTTGTGCAATTCAAGCATGAACACATGGCAGCGCCCAAATAATTGGACGTAAGAGGACTGAGCATGGGAAGCTCGCGAACAAGCGACTGCAAGTGGACTGAGCATCTGTCACCACCCTTGCTCCGGCCATGCTTATTGCTTCCAAGTGCAGTGCTGTCGCTACACTAAGCTGGTCCAAGTGCATTACAAGCCTTGTGCAGCGACTGTTGCCGGTCATTGCACGACACGCTTCACACTAAAGCCAAGGCCCGCTTAGCCAAGGTTTGCTGCAGCATGGTGCTAATGTGGCTCGCTCAACTCTGCTTTGAGGCAAGGGAACTAGTAGAGTTAGGTCCGGATGCTGCACTGGACGGCTGATGGTGCGCAGATGAGTGTTGGTAGTGCTTGTAGCCACCCCTGCCGCCACCCCTCCCACCATTAGCAGCGTTCATGTGGTAACTGCCGCCCATGTGGCTACCTGGCCCTTGCATGCCAGCCGCTGGGTACAAGCCACCGCTGCCAGCACTGCTTAGAGTGCTCATGCCCCCTGGGTGTGCCTGCATAGCCTGCATGGGGTATGGCATGGCGTACCCATGCATGCCATGCATGGGCGCGTATGCCATTGCCATGCCAGGCGACCCTGGTGATCGTGGTACGGCCATTCCTGGACTCATACCAGTCATGGCTGCTCCATGCACAGGCTGCCCGTACATGCCCTGGTACCGCTGAGCGCCCATGGCTTGCATGGCTCCAGGGTACGTGCCCGCTGGGTAGGCACCCATGTGTGCGGATGACCCATGTGACATGGCCATGGCTTGCTCCGGGCTGACCATTGTGTAACCGTACCCGCCCGCAGGCAGAGGGTACGCGTACATGGCATTCCCCATGCCAGGCATGGGCTGCATGGAGCCTGCGGGATACATTGCCATGGGACCAGCTGCACCCTGCTGGAAGGGAGTGGCTGTCAGCATGCCGCCGCCTGGCACTGAGTAGGGCCTGGCGGACCCGTGTGGTGGAGGTGGTGGGGGTGGTGGCACCGCTGTGGTGCTGGTGGCAGCGGGTGTGGATGGCTGGGTGACGGCAGATCCGGCCTGTAGAATTACTCCGCCACCACCCCCCGACCAAACAGCGCCAGTGCCTTTGCTGGTGTATGAGTTACCGCCGCTGCTGCCTGGTGGTGGTGGTGGGGGCTGCCGGCCAAGACCATACATGCCCACGGCCCCTCCCCACGCCATCTGTGAACAGCAACATCACATGTACGTGTGGCAGTTAGTTACATCTGTGTTGGGCCATGACACATGACCAGTATGGCATACACAGCACCCTGCTTAACATGCTGCGCAAGGTCTCCCTGCACTCCCCCTTTCTGTTTTTCCTGCTTCTCCTCTCAATGCCGCTCACTTCTGGTTGTTGTCCGTGCATAGCATACATGGGAGTTGCTCCTTGAGGCATCATCATCATGGGCGGAGCCATGCCATGCATTGGCCCCTCAAATGCGCCCATGCCATATCTGCAGTGCAGTGCACAAGTCGAAGCAAAGAAGTGTACCTGCTGCGATGCAACATGCGGTACATGTCATTGCCCCGTCATTTTAATGTCCCAGCATTGCAGGCCACATGGTGATGAAGGTGCTGCACACCAGTGAGACAGCTGGATCAACCTGACGAAGTGGCTGGCATATGGACATCACAAGGCTTTGACTGGGCATTTGCAAACTGGAGGCTCCATGGAAGCCAGGACGCCCGCCCTCCTACTGGTGGCCCGCCCGCCCCCCAAGCATGGGCCGCCTGTGGTGTTTGCTTGTCTATGTGCCCTGTGGATTGGTCGAGACAGTAACACACGCACCTGGCCATGCCTCGTGTGTAGTCAGGGTCATGCAGCTCCGCACCAGCCCTGCCACCACCCCTGCGCCCCCTACCCGCAAACACGGCCCCCCGGCCCCGGCCACCTCCCACAAAACCCGCAGCAGGGAAGCTGCTTTCCCCATCTGTGAGTATGCGAGCACGAGCCCGGTCGTATGCCTCATCCCGGTCCTTGGGCGTGACAATGCGTGGGGCGCCTGCTGGGTTTGCAGGGTGATCATGGCGTGTGGGTCGCTTCAGCAGCTTGGGCGTCTCCTGCCACGGCCCAGAGCTCCTTGCGGCGAGAGCAAGAGGCGACCCTGCTGTCACGTCCAATGATGACAGCAGTGCCTTGTTCTGCGAGGCACGAGTTGCATGAGGGACCCATGTCAAAAGCGCTGCCGCTGTCGCCGGTCCAGGCAACGCTAAACGCAAAAGGTAGTAAACATGAAATGGCTGCCTTATTGCAACATACCTTGTCTCGCACTCCGGTCCGATGCGCCACCACGCGACACTGATTTCCTTCGTGGTCTGCAGTTGTAGTCTGCAAGTTGTAGTACTGTGCTACCTTGTGCGCTAACATCCGCTGCAGCAAGACAAATAGCAAGAGCCAATTTTGGCGATGGATTGCATCAGACGAAGCTCGCTTACGCAGCAGCTGTCCGTCCCTCTCATGCCATCTGACTGACCTGGTAGTTCGAGTACTCGACGGGGAACTCAAAGATGTCCCTCGAGGAGTCCGAGAGAAAATTGAGCACCTCCTGCTCCATGTGCAACACTGCACACCAGACCGGACCAGAGGGTGGATAAAAGTTACCTGTCGCATTTGCCTCACAAATGTGTTTTCGAGCGGCGATCCTGCGACACCAGGACATTGGCGACCATCTTACCAAGGGCCCGCTCCTTATTAAGGTCGAGCAATGCTGACAAGAGGGCTGAGTCCGGGAAAGCTTCTTCATGTGGAGGGTCCGCATCACCGGCAGTCCCCGATGCATGAGCTGCGTCGGCTGTCGGGGGCCTACAAGAACCATGCAGTAATGATGCCATGTTTCATCAGCGCCTATACTCAGGTGCTGGGTGCCTGCCAGGCATGGTCTGCTATATATCACTTACGGTGAAGCCTTTTGATCGCCTTTGCTGTCCTTGTTATCTTCTTGCTGTTTTGGCTTGTCGAGAGAAAGGTCAGCGAGGGAAAGCTGGTCCTCCCAGCTTTCTTTTCCTCCTTCGTCGGCCATTATGACTTCAAGATCGACAAACAACCACCCCAGTACCGTGCCAGCACACCATGCCAGGTGACGTGACTTGTCCACGCTTTACCGAACACTGCCGCGCGAAGCAAGACCCGTGCTTGGCGACAGCAACTGAAGCACATGGGCGGTTGACACCACTTGTGCCATGACCCACCGGCTTGCGGCTGGAACAACTTGCTGCAGTTTTCTATTTCACCTCGTAGTAAGGCCTGGCAACTTTCCATGACGAAGCTTGTTGTTATATGCAGCTGCTCACGTACACACGTCACAATTTTCAGTTGGCCCTCGCCAATGACTCCTCTACATGTATATGTGACGTCACCTGTAGACTGGCTTTGTAATCTGGATGACATTCTGCACACCTGCTGCATCCTGCTGGACATGCATGCATGACATCCGTGAAAATGTCGGAATGCCATACAAAGGTATTCAGCAAGTTGACAGTGCTCCAGAAGACAGATTCTATTGCCGAACCCAGGCATGCCCGTTCAGAACTCTGGAGCTCTCCAACTCACGGCAACTTGGCCACGTGTTTGGTGCATGGAGGGGCATCGGTCAAAAGTACATGTGACTGTCCCTTTGTCCGACCAAATTCCATTACGCTATCCGCGCGTTCATCTTCGTGCCAATTGACAATCAGCGAGCCGTCTGCAATGGCTACAGACCACTTGGGTGCTCATGAATGCCTAAACCCTGGTCTCGCGAAACAGCCTGTTTTCATAGTTTCTGTTCTGTTTGACTTCGGCTTATCAGGAATGCTTATCAGGAGCCGTGGACCTGCTCCAGTAGGAGCTTTCAACATCTCATCATCAGGTTCAGCGGTCTTCAGCGGCACGTCTTGGCCTAGTAAGCTGCCAGATGGGCTTGCACATTGTTGCTCCTTGCAATGCAGTACATCACTGGTTATGCATTTGGCAGTTGGCTTGAACGTATTACATTTGGTGAGCGAGCAGCCAATAGCGTGTCCCACACCGACACAGGAGACAGCAGGGTCCCTAAGATGGTCATCCCGCAAAGCCACCTCATGCAAGCAACCAACCCGTTAGCGATTGCAATCAAGCACCAAATTACCGTGCATGCCCAGCCATCTCAGTTCACCATCAATCATTTGCTGTGTCAGACATTGTGCACAATCGAGTCATGTGTGGTTTGGCATGACCAGTCATGACGGTTGTTGATCACATACAGGAGCACACCCGTGACTTTGCTTCTACTGGGCTGTCCTGGGAAGTTCATCCGGAAAGAGTTTTGAGCCCCGAACACAACGGAGGCCAAAGTGAAGCTGCAGGTCGCACGAACGCTTAGCAAGTGGATATGGAAACAGCATGACTGCCCCACAGTACAACATGCACCCTGCTGCCCGTGCATGGAAGTCAGGGCATCAAGGTAAGAGCAAGTCCGTCTGCCATACGCCTGGCAGGTTGGACAGGCCCACAAGAACAAGGCCAGGGCAGCCAAGCTGGCCCCCCCAGGGCAATCACCTCCGTCTGGCTGACTGCTTGCATGTTCTCCTTACGCATGGCCCTCCGCATCAGTTGGCCGATACGCATGGCTCTCTGCTGCTTGTCTCAGCACCCAGCGTCACAATGAAACCGTCAAAACAGGGTCAGCATGGCGTCATGTCAATAGGTCGTGCTGGCCTCATTGCCAAGTGAGACTGGCCGTCTGTGCCACGCAGCCTCAACACGCCTGGCACAGTAGCATGCAGCCACAACACGCCTGAGGCACAGTACCCTTTGTGGCTCAGCCTCCTGCTGTCGTCGAAGGTTCCTTGCGCCAAAAGAGGCCAGACCAGCTCAGCTGTCTCTTGCTCTAGTGACGTGCAGCTCGGCCTGGACCGCACACAGAACGCCACCTATGTCTCCCTGCACAGACATGAACACCAAATGGTGGTTTTCATCACATTCATTGCCGGCAACAGGTGGCTTTGGCACATGCGGGCCTGTCCTCCTTGCCTCAGTGGTGAATGTGTATGTACTTCCTTTCTGCACGTGCTGGCTGAAGTCCTGAAGTACGTGAAAACTGTCAACATGTAAGAGCCCTCCACCATCCAAACCCCCCACTGCTGCCAACCCTCGCGCCAAACTCACAAGTTCCGCATCATCTGGCAGAACTCGTTGTAGTCAATCTCGCCGTTGCCATCCCTGTCCACCTCTTTGATGATGTTCTGAATCTGTAATTCTGACAGCTTCAGGTCAGCCAGCGCCTGCAGTGAAGCATACATCGCTGTGTTGTAAGAATGTCTTTCTCCAGCTACATGTTTGCCTGCTGATGTTATTGGCCACGTATGCCATGAAATAGATTACGAGGCCTGGTAAAACTCTTGCATCAGTGTCGACAACTCAACCTCGCCTTTGTGAGGTCTGCTGAAAATGCTGCTGAAGTCTCCATTGATCAACTTTGCCCGACATGTCTTCGTGACCTCTCCTGAAGCCCACCAAGGTGTTCTGTACTCGTGCGAGACATGTTATTTCAAGCTACCTGCTTGTAAAGCGCTGGCAAACCAACAGTGTGCATCTGGCAAAACATGCATGATTTAGTCGGCCATTCTCATTTCACCTGCATGAGCTCTGACTGCGAGATCTGTCCGTTTCCGTCCTTGTCAAAGTGTTCAAAGGCCTTCTTGAGGTGCTCCTCACGCTCCAGCTTGCCCACGTTGATGGTGGCAGCAAGGAATTCCTCGTAGTCAATGGTGCCATCACCGTTCACGTCCGCCTCCTGCAAGCATGGGGGCAGTTTTGGTGACCGCAAGTTTTGGCAACTCCTGGCCTTACAACTCCTGGCATCAACATGACAACTTGTGGCAGTGTGCACGAGTTGAGCGGACCAGAGTACAAGGCTGGAGACAGATTCCAACTACTTCACGTCAGTGTGAATGCTCTGACAGTCAACCTTCTACCCGGGTGACCCCATCATCACAGCAATGAGTCACGATTTAGCACAGCCTAAATCCCATTCAACTTTTCTCCCTCTTCTGTCCTGCAAACCCTGTGCATTCTCTCTGCCCCCTACTCACCTACACGATCATACCCACTGTTCGCCTGCCCCCAGCATTCCCGGCCTCCTGACGGTGGGTGGGCTGCTACGTTGCGCCCTAACCCTCCACTAAACATGGTGCATTTCACAGTTGCATTCCCTCACTCACCTCCATGATCCTCTTGATGTCCGAGTCCCCCACCGCCTGCCCCTTCTTCCTGAGCGCGTGCGTGAACTCGTCCACAGTGATGGTGCCGCTCTTGTCCTTGTCGATCTCAAGGAACAGCTCGCGCATGCCGCTGATCTCGTCAACAGGCAAGCTCACAGCAATGATCTGGGTACGAAAGGAAAAGAAGCAGACAATAACAAATATGAGATAGCTGCACGGGCATAGGGAGTTTCGTCCTGCCAGCTCGTGTGTTATGCGAGCGCTATCTGGAAAGAAACGGGAAAAGCAAGTCTGCTGACGTAGGGGAGAAAGGAAAGGCAAGAAGAAGTACTTCCTTGCCCTTCCCTTCGTTTCCTCTCCGCCGCTGTTGGCCGGAGAGTTCTGGCTTAAGAATGGCATACAATCCCGATCAGCTTCCCAGCCGGCTGCAGTGGCTTCACCCCACATCCTTTTCCAAACCCTGCTACTTGTTCAGTGACTTCCTGCAAGCCCACCTTGAGTGCCTCCTTCTTGAGCTTGTTCATTCCGCTGAACTTCTTGATGCGAGTGAGCACCTCGAGCTCTAACGGATTGTCACTGGCCACGCCGTTCTCACGCATCCAATCGTGCTTCATGATCTCGACGGCCGTGGCGCGCTTGCGTGGGTCCCGAACCAACATGCGGCGCACACAGTCTTTGGCAGGCTCTGCAGCAGGGACGTACATTGAATCCGCAATCAGATGCACAGCACATTGGATACTTGTGCTTTGGAAATGCACGGGGTGGGGCGTCCATGCACATGAGCAGCTCAAATTCAGGCTGAGATAAGTGTGCGATCCATGAAGAGCAAGCTTTGCCATACAGGTCACATGAAAAGAATGCCTTGCATGCTGACTTGGCCGCACCGGCTATGCACACATGGCCCTGGCGTTGATGGGTCTTTCCTTTGCTTCCATAGCCTCACAGATCGCCCACCTGAGATGCGTGGCCAAGGGTCACATGAAAAGTCCAAGGTCTTGTTCATGACAGCGTCAAAGATCTTCTTCTCGTTGTCTCCGTGGAACGGTGGGAACCCACACAACAGGATGTACAGAATCACGCCACAGCTCCAGATATCTGCTTCCTTGCCATATGCACGGCGAAGGACCTCTGGTGCAACGTAGTAGGCACTGCCAACAATGTCTGTGAACATCTGGCCTTCCTGTGGTTGGTCAACAAGGAGCACAGACGGAGCTTGAGGCTGGCGGCAATGTAACAGTTTGCAAAGCGTTTGCAGGGCTAATCCATGCCAAGGCACCAGTCCTGAGCAGCGGGCCGCTGTGAGGTTCGAAGCGCCAAACCAGGTAGCATACATATGAATCACACTTGTTCTTACCTGGAAGAACGACGAGAGTCCAAAGTCTGTTGCCTTGAGCTGTGCATCCCGTGATTTATCCGAGAGCAAGAAGTTCTCTGGCTTTAGGTCACGGTGGATCACACCCATGTTGTGACAGTGCGCCACAACGCTCACAATCACTCGGATCAGGCCAGCAGCATCCTTCTCTGTGTAGTGACCCCGCTTGACGATCGAGTCAAACAACTCCCCACCTGCAAATGCATGTTGGCGTGTGCGCATGGGAGGCTAGGAACGAGGCGGTTTGGCAAACAACGGGATTTCCCAGTCAGCTTACCATGTAAATGTTGCCAGGATGCGTGGACAGCAGTGCCGTCAACAACGTTCTGCCCCATCCCAGGGAAAATGTATGAGACACGATTGAGCAACAGCTTAGTAAGAGCGGTTATCAATGTTTGTGACAGGGCACGCTGAGGAACAGGCACCACGACATCGGCATCAAGGCCACGCAACACAGGCATGCAGGATGTGCAGTTGTGCAGTGATGCAGTTGAGGAAACATACACTGCACGCGTTGGACGCCCTTCAGGCACACAAAGACACCCCCTCGTCGACCGTCAATGCTTTCTGCTGCCTTCAGCTTATCACAGCAATGCAGACCCAGATTGTGCATGCATAGCAACCCTTTCTGTCGACACGATCCTCTCCAGCTAGCAAGGCTGAGCTGCAGTCTCTGCTGCTGTCATCGCCTCCTTTCCCCCCAAAGCCCCGCACCTGTGCAGACCTCCATGACTAGGCATACGTTGCTCTTGTCCTCATAGACGTTCTTGAGGTTGACCACGTTAGGGTGCCCTGCCAAGTGGTGCATGATCTGCACCTCTCGTTTGACGTCATCAACCTCCTCAGGGGTCCCAAGCTTACGTTTGCTGATCACCTGAGCCAAGCATCACAGCATACTTGTATGGTCACAGTTCAGCGTTGATTGTACGATTGCAGCCACCAAAGTCCACGGAGCACCCGCTGAGTGGTACGATCTCCTATGATCTTCTTACCTACGATACGACTCGTATGATTTGCCCTGCGGTGAAAATGCTGCCGTAGGTGCAGCCTGACGTGCTCATGGCATGAGCAGCTTCAACATGAGCCTCAGCAGATGATGCTGTGACCCGATCATCATGCCTGCACTCCCGGCACAGCCGCCTCACCCTCTTGAAATGTAATCAGAAGCAATGGTCATTCCCGACTCCGCCTTTAAACGCTTGTATTCTCAATAGCTGTACACAGAGGAGTCTCTTGACCAGCCACAATACGGAACGCCCTGTCAGGTAACCGCTCCAAAGTTCTATACACGTCAACTTGAACTGCTCCCCTGATTCCTGCCAGACCATATCAGCAGGCGCACATCTTACTAGCGGCACGTTGCGTAATGTCTTGTCGGCATCAGCCCAGGCTCCAAGGCGTTTTCTGCTGTACCCGCAGCTACATCCCCACTGCCGCACCTTCACAGCATATTTCTCATTGCTCCCCTTCCTTGTGGCTAGGTACGTGGTACCGAACGTCCCCTTGCCCAGAATGACTCCTGGCTCATAGTCCTTCCAGCAGTCTGTGTTGCCATAGGTTGGCAGAATCCAATTGCCGGGCTTGTAGGGAGTCAGGTTGGAGTTGGCCTGAGCGCAGCCAGCAAGGACGCATCAAAATCAACAGGCAGGTCACATACTTAGACAGACGTGTGCAGCTGTTTTTTGTGCGACATGCGTATTAGGGGACTAGCTGACATGCGTATCATGAAACACAAGCAAACCCAGGTGATGTTCATCCTGTTTGTCACAACTTGATGCTGCTGTGGATGCTGCTACAAACCATGTGCGGTGGACCACTCACGATCTGCTTGCTGCTGGGCTTGAAGAGAAGCTTGATAAACACATCTCCACGGTGCTTGCCTTTTCTTGTAACGACTGGCAGTTTAAGCTCTTGTGAACCTGAGCTGACTACCTGAACAGGCAACAGCAAAGAACACAAATGGTGGCAGCCCTCCAGCCCAGCAATGACATTGGAACTCTTCAGCTGCCTGAGTATAAAAGAAGAAACGTCAAAACAGGTCAGAATGAGGAGTTTACAGGCCTTTGCGCATCAAATGGCAAGTGCCTGCTGCGGTGTAGCAGCCAAACGTCTCCACTCAAGCAGAAACATCGTGTTGCCCCATGCAGACATGCTGCTGGCTGTGTCATCCAAAACGCACCTCAAAGGTCAGCAGGTCAACAAGAGCTTGCAAGGCAGTCAAAAAAACCAGCTGTTTAGCTCAGTTACCTGGGCAAGAGGAACCTTACAGGTACCGATGGCCACGTCACGTAGAATCATGTTTTCGTCAAAGAACTGCAAGACAGCAACCCAATGCAGCCATTGTGTGACTTAAAAGTTCAATCCGTCTGCTTGATGATCGCAAACTGAGATGCTCACCTCCATGCGTAGCGTGTTGTCTGCTGTGACGCCTGTAAAGGAGAAGGTTTGGTTCCATACCTGCGAATGCGCAACACGCAGCAACAAGGTTGCAGAACCCCAGTGTCCATGCGAAAACTCTACGCAGCCCCAGACCCTAATCTTACCGGGTTCTTGCCCCCGTCCGTGTGAGTTGTGGATCGGAACGTCCTTTGATTAATAGTCATCACGCAGTAAGGGTCCTGCCGGCCTGCGCAAGGCAGCAAGTTTGACGCTTAAAACGGCAGGCTCGCCATTGACGTGCTGTGCTTCCTGAACACACTGTCGGCAGCTGAATTTGCATTAAAAGCGTAAGCGCTGGTTTGATGGCCCGCACGCATTCAGAGCAGTGCCGTACCCATTAACTCGACATCCTTCAGGTCTTGGCCGTGGCACACTGCGAGCGTGCAGACGCATTGCAAGCGTCAGCATTCCAGTTCGTCTCGTCCCAAAATCGGCCAAACCTGGAGACAGCAGCCCTACGTGTGACCTCCAAAGTGCCGACACCAGCCATCTTCGGCAATAGTCAAGTCCTCACTGGCTGAAGTCAGCTTCACTGAAAAGCTGTAGGCTTTTGGCAGCAGGCCTGGCAAGCCTTGCTGCCATGCATGGCCCGTTTTCCAACGCCCAACTCCCAACCTCCTTCATCCTGGACGTGCATCTGTCGATTTGTGACTGGCAGCCTCGGTCCGCCGCCATTGTCCACATCGCGCACACCTTGCAATCCTTTTGCTTTGTCTGTGTTACCCGAATCCTGGTGCTGGCTGCCATCCCAGCAGAATTGCGATTGAATTGTGATGCATCACACCTCCTGTGCCTCCATGCACGGGAGGACCGTCGGTACCCAGGGTGTGCCTGGCCTGCTGCGGCGCGCCCGCCTGCAGCTATCCGCCACACGTGCATCAGCACAGCCCCGCAGCCAGTCAACCAGCATGCTGCACACCCTTTTGCGACCCAGGCTGTGTGCACTCAGCCCTAGCCTTCAAAGCAGCAGATTCCTGCTTACCACACACCCACGCAGCCAACTGCAGGCTGCCTCAGTGCAAGGTGCGCCATGCCAGTTGCTCTTGGCCATATGAATTTAAGCCCTTTGATATCACAATATGCTTTGTCTTCTGGCACAACTAATGCCACCAACGAACAGACATTCCCACCAACAACCCGTTGAACTGACCTATACTTTGCGTGCATCTTGTCAAATCCCGCAGCTCACCCTGTTCCATTGCAGAATCCTGTTGTGCCAGCTTTTTTTTTTTGCTTTTTTGGCGTGAATGACAACAAGACTATCACAGGATCGGCTAAAAGGAACGATGTGCCAGCCTCAACGTGGAAGACCATTCTGGCAATCGGATCGGAATGTCGCCATGTTGACAACGCTGTCTGTTTGTCTGCCTGCCTCTTCCAGAGTTGACTACTGCGCCCGCGTCCTCTTCCCCTGCTTCTCAGTATGGCGCAGCACCCCCCATGCCATGGCCAAAGGTTGAACTACCCAAGAACTTTGACTCAGCAACCGCTGAACCTCGCATTTACACATGGTACGTGCCTGGGAGAGGCACACCATTCTGTATTTGGTAGGCCAGTGTGCTACGATTGCCCAGTTGCACGTGGCCAAATGGGGACAGCTGGACGTGAGGCTCAACGTTTGGGCATGGGTGTTGGTGGGAGTGGTAGTAACAGTAGCAGCTGTGGCGGTGACAACGGTGCAATCAATGAGCACTGACAGCAGCAGTAGCAAGCAGTGGGTGCGGCAGTTGTGAATAAACACTGGCAGTGGCAGTGGCTGTTGCTGTAGCAGTGGCAGCGACATCATGCTGGTGGTAGTTGTAAAAGGCAGTGGCTCACAGTGGCTGTGGCGGCAGCTGAGGCTTGGGTACAGCTGGACAGGGAAAGCTGCTGCGCCTGTTGCTGTGACGATGGAAATAGCAACGGCAGTTTTAGTGGTGATTGCACACAGGAGCAGGAAGAGCGGCAGTGCTGGCAGCTGCACTTGCAGGGGCGACAGCAGTTGCTTAGATAGCTAGGGTTGCGCCATGCCGTAGAAAGTAGATTTACACGTAGAACTCAAAAGTGGGCAGTTTTTAGGGTAGAAGGACAGCAACAGCAACAGCACCAGAGTGAAGACGGGATGCACGTGACTGCTCTTCCTTCATCAGAAATGGCGCTGTGAAAGCTTCCACAGCAGTAATGACAGAGGTGCTTGTATCAAGCACGTGATGTCAGCCCTTGACTAGGAGGCTATGCCACTGTGTCTCAGCAGTTCAGTCATGCGCTTGCACTTGGCGTTGTGGCAGATGCATACGTTAGCGACTTTTGCACATGTGCTGTGTTCACTTGTACATAAGGGGGCGGGAATCAGTCACAATCATTCCACTGCACCAGTGCACATGTGTCAGACGATTCATGCTCAACGATAGACCAGGTGAGGCCTGTGCTTAAAAACCATGGATTGAGATAACCAATCATGGGATTGAGATAGCCTATCATTTCTTTCTCCTACCAGAGTTAAATGCAACCCTGTTCCACGCCCCTGTGCAGGTGGCAGCAGTGCGGTTACTTCCGGCCTGATGAAAACGCAACCGGCGAGCCGTTTGTGATCAGCATGCCTCCGCCAAATGTCACCGGCAGGCTGCACATGGGGCATGCCATGTTCGCCACCCTTCAGGTGAACCCGCGGCTGGGTGAGACTTAGCTTGGTCAGCCGACTGTCAATGTAATCACAATGTCAGCAATAGATGCCGATCACGCTTGTGATCTGAATGGGTGTGAGACGGATCACAAGGTCTGGCCAGCAGCCACTGTGAGTCAGCAGAACAACTGATGACACTGACTTTTCACTTCTTTTGTGTTGCATATTGTGTCCGTATGTTAGTGGCAGCTCCAGCGTGCCATTGGCCAGCAGCAGCAGTGCAGCAAAATTGTGTTGATTGAACATGGTCACCACAGTGTGACGACTGCAGAACAGTTGGTTTGTGACGAACAAGGGTTGCTGCCTGGTAATAACCTATACTGACATGCTTTCGTTCCGCACCTGTGTCTGCGCAGGACATGATGATCCGCACTGCCCGCATGAGAGGCCGCAAGGCGCTGTGGGTGCCCGGAACCGACCATGCAGGCATTGCAACGCAGGTGAGGCAGCCTCCACAATGTCCATTGCACTCAACTCTGTCCTGACAACTAATACGTCCCACGCCATTGCAGTATGTTGAGGCTGGAAGCGTATGTTGTTTGGTTTAACATGTTACTACATTGACGTGTTGGCAATCATTGCATGACCTTGCCAACTCATGTCATGACCCTTGGCATCTGACCGCCACTGCCTGATGGACGGCACCGGACGTCTGCCACCATGCAAGTCAGCCATCAACACCTGGCATCTATGTTTCCATGATAATGTATGCTCCGGTCGCATCACTGCACACACTGGCCGTACTGCAGTAGCAGTGATGTAGTAGCAGTAGCAGGAAGGTAGTAGCAGGAAGGTAGTAGCAGGAAGGTAGTAGCAGTAACTACAGTAGCAGTAGTGAGTTGTAGGTACAGTAGGTAGTAGGTAGTAGGTATCAACATGGTCATACTGTCAAACCTACAACTGGTCTGCCTGTCTGCCTGTCTACTACTCTGACAATCATATATCTGACCACATGACCGTCATGTTGCCAACCTTGGCATCCTCCCTTCACTGATCTGCCTGTCTGTCTGTGTGCCTTACACTTCTGACAAGCCTGCCTGTCCGCCTGCACAGAGTGTGGTTGAGAAGATGCTCGTGAAGGAGGGACTCACTCGCCAGGCTCTGGGCAGGGAATCGTTTGAGAAGAAGGTCAGAGGGATGACCATCCAGAACAGAGGTGCCATTGGTGTGGTGGCTGAAGGTTGAACTGATGCCAGTAAGAAGGAAATCTAAGCTTGCAGGAAATGGGGATGAGACCATGCTGGGCATGAAGCATGGCTGCTGAGTAGTTGCACGTTTGGTATAAAGTTGGATCGGCATGGGCACGATGGTGGGTTGTCAGCTCATGCAGTCTGCTCGATGTGCCTGTGTGTGTGCGTGTGTAGGTGTGGGAGTGGAAGCGTGAGTATGGCGGATACATCACGGACCAGCTGCGGCGCCTGGGTGCTAGCTGTGACTGGGACAGGGAGAGGTTCACGCTGGACCAGGGGCTCTCAGGTGATTCAAGGGGTGGACAGGGAGAGGTTCACGCTGCACCAGGGGCTCTCAGGTGATACAAGGGGTGGACGGGCACTTGTTGAAGGGGCATGTCAAGGACGTGTGGATGGGGGCATTTGAAGGAAATATTTGCAAGGTAAGTCGGAATCTGTCCGTCCAGGTGTGGCAGCGTGGCCCGGTGCGTCAAGCCTAAGCACCCCTGGGGCAGTTTAGCACTTGAGCATGTCTATCAGTACCCAGCAGTTGATTTGCGTGTAAGACATGAGAGTCACGGAAAATCAGCCAGTAGTGTCCAGGACAGGGTAGTTGGTAGCAAACTGTTTGAGCCGTACCCACGCGCATTCAATCCCACTGGCTGTACGTCTGTGCTGAGCGAGGCCTTACTGTTAGGTGTTTGCCAACTGTTCACAAGTGAGCTACAAGTGCCCACACGCTTGGTAGCTGCACCACCTATCAGAATCGAGTACCCATGCTCGCCCTTGCATATTCTGTGCTGAGTGAGGCTTGTTCGCACTCTCAACAGTTAGGCAGCTTGTCACGAACGCATACCATGCGCTGTGCCTGCAGACGCTGTTGTGGAGGCGTTTGTCCAGTTGCACAGCAAGGGCCTGATCTACCGCGGATCCTACATGGTCAACTGGTCGCCCTCCTTGGGCACTGCAGTCAGTGACCTGGAGGTCGAGTACTCAGAGGAGGCTGGATTCATGTACTTCTTCAAGTGAGTGATGCTTGAGACTGTGATTATGATGGTGTTTTGCCAAGACAAACACACCTTTCGGCTGCCGTTTTGCTATCTTCCCTTTTCCCTGGCACGCAGCGGCCTCAAGTGTAGGCATGTGGGTCAGTAGACCAGCAGAAGACAGGGAAGTGATACAGGCTTGACACAGAGTAACTTTGTCACAGTGAAAGGCGTAATTGAAGAGGCGCCAGTCAAGCACACACTTGACAATGTGCTGGCGTTTGTTTCACTCTATCCAGCACAACCTGTACGCTTTTGTGTGGTTCGCGGTTGCACTTGACAAACACACAGTACATGTGATGGGTTCTGAAATCGAACTCTTTTTGAAGTCAGGCAGATCCAAACAATGCATCGTTTTGAAAATGCATGCGATTGCAAGCCACACAAGCCATGCCAAACCTTCAATTCTCCGTTATGCACATTTTGCAGACTTTGCACACAATCTGGCGTGCAGGTATCCCCTTGCTGGCTCCACGTCAGGCGAGCACCTCCCCGTGGCCACCACGCGGCCGGAGACCATCCTGGGCGATATGGCTGTGGCGGTGCACCCCGAGGACGAGCGGTACAAACAGTACATCGGGCGGGAGGTGGAGGTGCCCATGAGCGGGGGCAGGCGCATCCCCGTCATCGGGGACGAGTATGTGGACCGGGAGTTCGGCACGGGGGCGCTTAAGATTACACCAGGTGAGCTGCCGTGGCTAGGGCAGGGTGCTGGGCCCGGGGCTGGTGTGCGCGGGTCACAGGCCATACAATTGTATACATTGAATGCGCATTGATGTGAAGCGTGGATGTGTGCATGTGATGGCGAAACATAGTGGTCATGGTGCCCCAGATCATGTATGCAGTAAGCCGCCAATGCAACTGCTGCAAATATCACGAACAGATCATCAAGCTGCAAATCACACTTGCACGAGGTTTGAAAACAAATGAATCAAGGTATGAGCAAAGGTTGTATGCCGTGGGTTGGGCCAATGTGCATCTGTTCCTATGTCTGCTGTCTATCTGTGCCTGGTCGCAGGTCATGATCCGAACGATTATGAGATCGGCAAGCGCGTGGGCCTGCCCACCGTCAATATCATGAACAAGGTCAGAGCAGGCCAGGGCCGGGGCACTCGTCCAAGCTCTCCTCACACATGCAGGCTGGTGTGCGGCACACTTTGATTGTGGAGTACATGAGCAGGCGTCCGCCTGAAAGGCAGGGGGGTTGCCAGTTCGTAGTTACTGGTTCTTCTTGTAGAGGGCAAAGCATCAGCTCACGTCAACATTCAAGCGGCGCTACCAGTGGTTGCCTCTGCAGGACGCCACCCTGAATGCCTCTGCTGGTCAGTACGCTGGACTGGACCGCTTCGTGGCTCGCAAGAAGCTGTGGGCCGACATGGAGGCGAGCGGCCTGGCCCTCAAGAAGGAAAACTACACTGTCAGGTAGAAAATGGTAGAAAATGGTAGAAAATGGTAGAAAATGGTAGAAAATGGTAGAAAGGCATGTGATGGAGCAGCCAATACTGTTTCTCTCCAAAGCTGATGAAGCAGACGCAAGCTATCACAAAACTGACCCAATGACACATGCAAAACGAACTGCTGGTGAAGTTGGTGCTTTGCCATCAATTGGCATAAGGGGCTGTGGTGCAGTGCCTATCATGTTATCTACATCTCCCTGCATGAGCTCTTCGACCATGCCGCCGTCAACCATTGGGGCAGCATATTGGCAGCATTCAGCTCATGCCCCTTGATCAACAATTCGTGAGCGATCTTCCTGTGTCGCAGGGCCCCTCGATCCCAGCGCAGCGGTGAGATCATCGAGCCTCTGGTGAGCGAGCAGTGGTTCGTCAAGGCAGGTCCCCTGGCAAGCCCTGCGCTCGAGGCCGTGGCGGACGGCCGCATCGCCATCTTGCCCGACAGGTTCGCAAAGACCTATAACAACTGGCTGGAAAACATCAAGGTGCGCGGCAAGAACGCACAACCATCACCTGGCATGTCGCATTCTGGGAAGGATGTCGGGTCTGATGTTCCAACCTGACACCTCCGCTCACGCACAATGCCCTTATCTGCGTAAAATGATTAAATTTTCCGGGAATGTTCTCATCACTTTTAGATTGTGTCGGATCTCCTTCCTCTGATCTCCTTCCTTTCCCTTTTGCCACTGGTTGGTTAGTGCCTTGCGAGTTCGTGACTCGCTTGTTTTGTGCGCAGGACTGGTGCATCAGCCGTCAGCTGTGGTGGGGTCACCGCATCCCTGTGTGGTACGTGTTTGCGAGCGAGGCGGAGGCGGCAGCGGCGGAGGCGGGGCCGGCGGAGGGGCGCAGCACGCGGTATGTGGTGGCGCGCAGCGCGGAGGAAGCACAGACCAAGGCAAAGGAAGTGTACGGCGAGGTGAGGTGGGCAAAACTCACTGGCCGAGGCTGTGTAAAAAGCGGGTGCCCAAGTCAAATCGGGTAACCAGGGAGGTCATCTGCAACCAGCCACAATCAGCGCAACTGCAATCCGAGCCTCAGCTTGGCATCATCACTGACCTGTCTCTCACGTCTAACCACACATTTCGTTCCTATGCGTGTTCAGAGCATCGCCCTACGGCAAGAGATTGACGTGCTGGATACATGGTTCTCCTCTGCCTTGTGGCCCTTCTCAACCCTAGGCTGGCCGAACACAAACGCACAGGACCTGAAGACATTCTACCCCACACAGGTATGACACGACAGCATGACCTGGTTAAGAGCTTAACAAATTGTGCAAGGGCAACCGGTGAAGCACAAGGCTCGCGTCAGAAGAATGTTACTCAGTTGCCCAGCGCTCTAACTTCTGCTGTGCAAGATACGAGTCCCACAACCTCTGTTCATCGGCATCTCATCACAGCGTGATCTTAGATGATTGAGGAGGTCATTGGATGACCTGTCGTTTGCTTATCGACACGAGCTCTCAGGCATCAGCCATCATGCTTTGTCAGCATGGACATGGGTCCAATGGTTGTTGTAGGTGATGGAGACGGGCCATGACATCCTGTTCTTCTGGGTAGCGCGTATGATCATGATGGGGCTGGAGCTCACGGGGCAGGCGCCCTTCCACACCGTCTACCTGCATGGGCTGGTCAGAGATGAGAAGGGGCGCAAGGTGCGGTAATTATCATGTGTATATGGACTGGTCAGGGGACGAGAAGGGGCGCAAGATTAGTGCAGGGGCTGGACGGTGATTGGTACTTATGAACAACGCCACCTGTTGAGCAGGTTACCACAAGCAGACCCAGGGGCGATGGATGCTGCATGGTGGTGATCGTGAAGATGGTGGGCAGGTGATTGGTTTGTAGCTAAATTAGCATGGCAAGTGGCTGGGGAGCGATGGTGCTTGGGTGAGATGGAGTGACCATTGGCAAGAAAGTAAGCCATTGCAAGGTTGTGAGGCGATTGCTTGATTTCCAGTCGTGACAGGGTTGGTTACTGGTAATGTAATTAAGTGTCATCTGCTTCATGACGTCTGTTCCAGATGTCCAAGAGCCTTGGCAACGTGGTGGACCCCCTCGAGGTGCTTGGGGAGTATGGCACTGACGCGCTGCGCTTCACCATGGCCACCGGCACCGCGGTGGGGCAGGACCTGAACCTAAGCATGGAGAGGGTCGTGGCAAACAGGAACTTCACCAACAAAATATGGAATGCAGGTGAGCAAGTGGTGCTCGCTTGTTCTTCCTGTCACTTTGGGCAATCAGAACATACCAGGTGACAGGGCTTCATGATAGGCGGCTTGTTCTTGTTGTTTGCTTGTGCTTTCCCGTGACCCTGACAGTCAAAACGTGCGATGAACGTGACTTTGTTTGTAACTCAAGGGTTGAAATGGTCTGACACAGCCTCGAGATTTCTATCTATTGCCAAGGCAGTACCTGTCTTCATGATTCATGCCCACGCTCCCCAAGCAGTGATTGTCTGAGCCGCCTGTGCAGTCTGCTCCGTTGTTGCTGCTGTCTTGGTCGGTTGATTATTCTCGCTGCATCTAAGGGCGCTGCTTGTGACACATGCTCTGCTTCTGCTCTGCATCCAAGGGCTTTGCTGTATACCCCTGCCCTGTTGTGTTCTGCACCCATCTGGATCTGCTGTGCTCTCACCTCACAGGCAAATTTGTTCTGTTCCAGTTAGACCGCGCCAAGGCAGCCCACATACCGCAGGCAGCAGCGCAGCTGGAGGCACAATTAGCCACCGCAGACTTCAGCAGTCAAGAAGCGCTGGACGCTTTGCCACTGGCTGAAAGATGGATCGTCAGTCGATTGCACCAGGTGGGCTCGGTTTCCTAGACTGCTCTGTGCAACACACTGTCGGTAATAGTGCAAGGTTTTCAATAGTAGTAGTTTTTGAGGTAGCTCCGCCGCTTTGAGGTAGCCGTTATGAGGCAGCTCTGCCTAAGCAAACTCATCATGCACTGTTGCACACAACCCGCATCTTAACTGTCGCCCTTCAAGGCTTGCTTTGAGTTGGTCCTGAATTCTAGTAGATAACCAACTCCACACATGCAGGCACAAAATTTATGACCAGTGTGGTCTCCGCTACGTTCATCTCATTGTTCACTTGCATCGTACCGGCTGTTGACTGTGTTGCAACACTTCTTTTGCTTGCGCTCGTGTGTGTAGACCATTGATCACGTGGCAGAGCGCAACGACCGGTATGACTACAACGCAGCAGGCATAGCGGTGTACAACTTTTTCTGGGATGAGTACGCTGACTGGTGCGTGTGATGGGTACGCTGACTGGTGCGTGTGATGGGTACGCTGACTGGTGCGTGTGATGGGTCCGCTGACTGGTGCGTGTGATGCGAAGCTGATTTGGTGTGGGTAGTACCACTATGTTGGCAAATGATGCTATGCTGGAGTTGTAGGATGAAATGCCTATGGCAAAGTGTCTCTGATGTGATCATTATGACACATGGTGCATCAGTGAAGTTGATTAGCATAATCACGTGGTGACATTTTACATTCCATGTTTGCCAAGGCAGTTTTATAGACTCCCAGTTCATGTCATGTGGGAACCAAATGTCAGCTGGATGCGCCTCTGCATGAATGCATCAGTGATAATGAATTGCACTCTGTGGCTTTTCATGTGCTATCGTCACTTCAACACTATCAACAGTCATCAACTCATCTAATCTAATCTCATTCATTCCATCAAAGATCATTCACCATCGTTGCACACAATGGTCACAGAATTCAAACTGGCTGCCGGAAAAGTTTGTGGAGTTTGAAATGTACACTGGTGTGTGTGCGATCAGCAACCAGTAAGACGTTTCAGGCAGACAAACAGGAACATACGGTTTCCCCATGCAACTGCGCGTCCACGCAGCCACCAGTGCACTTATGAACACTTCAGAAAGTTTGCGCTGGCTTGCGCCCGATGTAGCCTCGGAACATGGGGGCAACCAGTTGGGTCAAGCAAATGGCACTCGTATGGCAGAAAGCGGCACGAGCATGGGCAAAGCAGACACGATCTCATGCGTTCAGATATACGCTAAAGTGTCCACGGATGTATCATCAGGTCCTTGTATCATCGCATACACTCATGGGCCATGCATGCCGATCATGGGCCATGCGTGCCGAGGAACATGCAGTATCAGGCCCATGCTTGCACGCACGCAGTGGAATGTCCATGCATTGCTCACGGTCTTGTCAATTATGCTTGCAAGCAGAGGCGCACGCATGCAGACTGCAAATAATGCATGCAGTAGCAGGTTCATGTTCAGAAGCATGCGTCACATGCAGACCCATGCGTATCAGCATGTCACTCTGCAACATCGCAGAGGCCAGCATGTGCGACCCTCTGTTGGCCTGCTGGGCGTAGCACATGATATTGCACTTGTTTTGCATGACTGTGACAACTTCACAGACAAGTGCACTCTTCGTATCCTCAGGTACATCGAGTCCAGCAAGAGCCGAGCCCCGGGCACCCCTGCTGGGGACCAGTCACTGGCTGTCGCTGCCTACGTGTTTGAACGCGTGCTGCGGCTGCTGCACCCTTTCATGCCATTCATCACTGAGGAGCTGTGGCAGGCACTGCCGCACACAGGTAGGCTGGCACGCCCTTGCTCTTGCTCAGGGTAGGTCAGTGTTACGCATCCCCTGCGACGCTTGTCTTGATATGATCCGATGTAACCGAATGTGTGATGCTGGTTCATATCCATGCTGATGCATGCAAGACCCAACACCTGCCTCTGAGCACTGTGTCAGGGTTGGAAAGCATTTGAGCTGAACAGCATATGCATGGCACGACGATTTGATCATCTGGCAACAGATCACCAGCATTGCATCGCCCGCACAATGTGTACTGCGCACAGCATATTAGCCACCTTTGACGTTTTGCTGAGGACCTGTCATGTCTTGTCATGTCATCACGTGTTGGTCTGCTCACGGGTGTGACTCCAGGTCCAGCCCTGATCGTGGCTCCCTGGCCCGCCTGTAGTGCCGCCACATGCACCTCTGGCCTGGCCCAGTGGGAGACGGTACAGGGCATTGTCAAGGCAGTGCGCAATGCAAGGGCAGAGTTCAATGTGGAGGTGAGAGGGTGGCAGGGCTACAGGGAAAAGGGTCAATTGCTTATCTTGCAGAGGAGGTTAGAGGGTGGCAGGGCTACGGGGACAAATCCAAACGCTACAAGGGATCTTTGGAGGCCCCAAAGGAGGTTTGAATGTTTGAGTAACGTGGTTGCAAGGTGAGTTCTTTGGCAGATGTGATTAGAAGGGATGTACCTGGGAACCTGGGGAAATGAAGCAGGTCGGCACAGCAAGCTGTACGTGCATGGTGGACTTCTGCCGTCTCTGATTGGATCCATCTGCTTGTAAAGTGAAGAGTCCCCCAGCCCCTGTTGTGAATCATTCGTGCAGATCAGCAAAAAAATCACTGCCCAGATTGTCGTGGAAGCGGAAGCAGAGCGTGCTGCCGTCGCCAGCGAATTACAGGTGGGCTGATCTGCGTGCCTCTCACGGCCTTGCTTAGTTGCTGACCCGGCTGTGCTGTCGTTGCTAGCTTGTGACCTTGGTTGCAGAAGCTTGGGGTGCCCTGGTTGCATATGGCTCAGCACAGACTGCGCGGCGCTCTTGCCTTGATGATGCTGTTTGCACTACCTGACAGCAAGGTGATGCTTGTGATGCCGGTCACACACACCACCTACGCTGCCCGCTTCCTACCTACTTTCTTAGTTTCCTTGTCCAGCGAGATCTTTTTCTTCACCTACATCACGTCACTCCTCTTGTTGCAGGTCATCACACTCTTAGCCAAGCTGGACCCTGCCTCAACGCAGCTAGTGGCAGCAGCCCCGGCTGCCCACGAGGGTGCAGGCAGCGCAGCGGCCAATGTCAGCCTAGTGGTCAAGGAGGGCGTGCAGGTGGGCAGGGCACATGGTGCAAGGATTGCAGTGACTGCATGCATAGGGTAGGGGGAGCTACGTGGGAGCATGCAGGTGGCAGCATGCATCCTTGCATGTCTGCATGCATTCAGATGATTGCAGTGCATTGTGCAATCTGCATGCACACGGGTTGTGGTACTGACACATCCTACTAACCCCTTCCACCAATCACCAGGCTCGTGGGACATGGAGCTGTTTGGTATGCATACACCATCTACTGTGGCTTCACACTCGATATGTTCACGCATCAACATGTCCATGATCTGCTGGTAAACGGTGCGAATGCTCATCACATGCACCAGGTGATCATTCCCATGGCCGGCTTGTTTGATGTGGCCAAGGAAGTGGCACGGCTCAACAAGCAGCGGGTCAAGTTGCAGAAGGTATGCGTGTCCGCCTTTGGCACACAGCCACAGGAGCTTGAGTTCGTACATAACGTCGGACCAGCATGTTTGTACACATGGCATGGACACCGTAGTGCAGGTCATGCATGCATGGGTTTCATCATGCAACCTACAGCCTTACATGTAATTGAATTGAAGAATACGCCATGCCCAGATTTGCTCAGGGAGGTGAAGTAGGCAGCTTCCAAGAGCTGGTGTTTTTCTGCAGCATGACCGGCTGCAGAACCACACAGGGTATGCAGTAAGCCATGAAATGATGGTGATGCATTGTGTTGGGCGTGTCCTGCATACAATGGTACAGTCCTGCATACAGTGATACATTCCTGTCACTGCCGCTTACGTGATGCACGTGCACAGGACCTGGATGGGATCAACAATCGCTTGAACAATCCGAAGTTTATGGAGAAGGCGTCCCAGGTAGGCAGATGTGTGCAGGTATGAACCTAGGTCTGTGATCACGTAATCTTCCAGAGGCAAGAGAGCAGTTTACAACGACATGAGTGACAAGCGGGTGGGTGTGGCATGCTTTCTTGCTTACTGCAGCTTGTTAGTGGAAGTTGACCGGGCCACAGAGACTTGCGTTGTGCGATATTGCCGAGACAGAGGAGGCATGGTCACGGGTTTGTCAGCCAGGCTTGGCTCGCTATCATTTAATGGTGGCCTCCCTGCTGTCATCTGTTCATAATGATACGACTAGTTGGCTGGGCGTTTGTCTTGTCTCTGCAGGAGTATGTGATGGAGGCCAAGGCGCTGCAGGCTGAGGCGGCCGAAAAACTGGCCATGGTAGATGCGAAAATAGCACAGGCGGTCAGCCTTCAGAAGGCTGCATGAAAACAAGATGTTTGGCACTGGCTTCAGCTGCTGTTACATTGACTGAGCTGCTGTGCTGTTGGCTGATGCTGTGTAAGATTGGCACACCTGGGACCTGCACGACATCATATCTCAAGCCCACGAAAAGTCACGAGTACGCGTTGATCACAGAGGAGGCCGTGCCAGGTTGTCTAGTGTTCGCCCTACAAGCTTTGGAGATCCAAACAAGGTCAACTCAGGCTTTTTTGTAGCCTGACTCAATGTCAACTGCCCCCTTATGCAAGGAAAATATGCCCACGCTGGCCTGATACTTCAATTGCACTGTGTAGCTTGAGAGCACAGTTCATACAGTGCCCAAGGCTTTTCATCTTGTTGGCTTCTCTTCGACCTCACTTGGTGTGCAGTCACGGTTGATCCGAGTCCAGATCAAAACCATGCGGGCAAGAGACTGAGTGTTGATTGCATGTGTGATCTTGCTCGGAATCTGCAATTGAATTGCGCTGGCGTGGATAATGTGATGTCATTGGTTTGCCACGTGCCGACTGGGGTTTGCCGGCTGACGCGGAGTTCGGTCAGGCGGCTGGGTTTAGCGAGCGGTCCTGAACTGCTGGCGCCAGTCTGGAACCTGGCACACGCGTACACCAGGTACATAGTAAACAAGGCTAACCTCAGCTCCAGCTGCTCTCATACGAATCAAAGCTGCCCAATTCACGTCGCGGAAGCCAAAAGTTAGCGTCCAGTCTTCTGTGCAGCGCACGCGGGTGGGAGCGATCTCCTAGTGCACAGCGCCCAGTCTTCTGTGCAGCCAAGAGCTTCTGACGGCGCCCAATGTAAAACCTGATTCTGAGATCATTCCAAAGCCGCGCAAAGCGTGCTGCCTTGCACGCACGCACATGTTGCAGCCCTCGTTGCGGTTTGATTCGGATAGTGAGTGGCTGAGGGTTTTGCCGATGGCAAGGTTCAAAGTCTTCAATTTATATTGATAACGAACGCCAGCAAGCCACCGTAAAAAAAAAGGTGTTTGCCAGTTCTGGGACAGTTCCTGGAATGACACTGGATTTACTATCTCTTGCCACGTCCACAGTTTAATTCCCCGAGGTCGACACCTTGTCCCTGTCGCTACACTGGTTCCAGTGATGTCCCTGTAGATTGTCCCAGAACTGGCAAACATCTTTTGTTTTTCAACCCTGAGCAACAGAAGGCAACTTCAAGGCGCAGAGAGCAAAGAACACAGATTTTAAAGTACTGACAAAGGCTGTCAGACATGGGTTGAGGGACGGGAAACAAAGGCTGGGCCTAAGATGGTGTATCTAGTAGTATCTTCTGCTACTTCACACGAGCTGAAGCACTACACGCGATCATCAAAGCCAATGTAAAGTGGGTTTGATACCACTCGGAACGATGTAAGCCGATGTAAGCCGTGCTTAGCAGCTGTGTTCAGACGTATCCTGACAGTGTCAATCTTCATTCCATGTTGCATGCGAGCATTGCAAGCCCATGTGACCTGCCTGTGTGATGAGTCCGCAACGTGCAGTTGCAAACAGGAACCATGGATGCAAAGGGCGTGTGAGACTTGTGTTTGTTTATTTCAGAGAAACAACGACTTTCGATAGAACGTATAGCTGGCGGCCGAGGCTTTTTTGAGCATGTTGGATGCTATAGAGGGCAGGGGTGCATGATCGTGGACTGGGTGCATAACCGTGGACTGCACAGCCAAGTGTGTGTGTGTGTGTGTGTGTGTGTGTGTGTGTGTGTGTGTGTGGGTTTCCATTGTGGGTTTCAGAACAGCCAATTGTGGGTTTCAGCACAACCAACTGTGGGTTTCAATTGTGGGTTTCAGCCAGGGCGGGAGCAATCGGGTTAGCCGCAGACCCTATCGGGGAGTGACCCCATTTCTTCACGGGGTTGGCTTAGTTACCCTTTGGGAGGCTGAAGTTTAAATTTCCAGGCGTTTCTGAGATGGTTTTTGGCGAAGGGGTGTGTGGGGGGGTAGGGGGGGTAAAGGGAAATCTGGACCTATTTTAGAAAATCTGTTTGCTGG
>QAXH01005335.1:978-16170 GCA_004335635.1 Chloromonas sp. AAM2
ATAACAAACCAAAGCCTGGTGGTGGGCGCGGTGGCCTTGTGTACTGTGGACGCTACAGCCAGCCAGTGGAGTAGTGACCGGGTCTGGCGGCAATGGGTTTAAACGCCTTGGTTTGTCTAGCTTGATATGTGTTGGTACCATGTCCTTTGCCTGCTTGTGTGTTGGGCTGGGAATCCGTTTACCCAGTTGTTCCAAAATGTAAGTTGCAGTTGTCCCAGGCTCGCTTTCTGCAGTCTATAGTCTATAATCCCAATATGGCCAGTCTTCGTGTACCACGTGACATGTACGGGTATCAATCACAACTTACTGATCACACATTGAGGCAATGCATATATAGCTGTTGTTGTATAGCATATATAGCTGTTGTTGTGCTATATGGTACCAAGTACATCGTATAAAGTATTCGATACAAAGTACTTTGAATAATAATAGCATCAACTCCTGGATGTGGCCGCATGCCAGGAGGGGAGGAATGTAACGGTTGGCACGTAGGGTCACACTCTGGCCGGTGTGATCTAGTGGTTTCGTCACGTGGCTGCAGCCAGTGCGAATGTTGATACAAGAGAACGATACTTCTTGACATACAGTTAGTATGTACGGAACCTGGTTCATAGCTGGGCACGATGTCTACCCTGATCGTGGTACTCCCTTGAGTCATTCGGCATTGAGCGCTAAACGTAACATGCTGCCGCTGAGAACCTGCTGGTTATGCAGACAGCAGCTGCCTGCACTTTGCACACCGTGCGTACATGGCGTTATTGTGTCTGTACTTTGCACACCGTGCGTACTTGGCGTTGTGTGTCTGTTTGGCTGAAGCAATAAAAAGAAAGCTGTGTTTGTTGCAAATTGATTGCCTCACATGAGCAACTGCAGAGCTGATTCGTTAGATTGTGACGCAGAAGGCAAGGTGTGCGCGGCTGCGGAGTACCAACACAACCATAGAAATCTTTCTCTTGATTACACCAAGAAAGCAGAGGAAAGCCTTGCTCACGCAGAGTACAAGACAGACATGCACCTATTCGACAAAGTTGGGAGTCTTGAAGATCCTGGCAGGATGCTCAAAGATCTCGCCAGCATCCTTCTCGGCCAAAGGACCCCTGCGTGCGCAAACCAGGATAATCATCAGCTGAATGCAAATGGTTTGTGAACAAGTGCTGTTCTGTCACTGATGCTCTGCTGTTTTGATTGTGCACCCTTGTTGTCGTCAGAAAGTCATCAATTGATCAATGCCGGCCAAAGTTATGGCCAATGGTGAGCTGGGGCCAAAAGCCCTTGCCTCACACTGCCGTGATACAAGTTGTCAGCCACAAACCTGTACTTTCGGCTCAGGTTCATTCTCAATTGCCTCATAATCCCAGAGCTTCATGCATTCGGCAGACTGATCATCAGGGCAACAACCTGAAAGACAAACTAAACCGCCCACCAGCCCACTCACTTGTGTGTGTAAAGACGAGCATTCACACCGTCATTCATCAAGCGGCCCTCCTTGCGCCACTTGACAAAGTCGTCACGCACAAAGTTGGTGAAGCCCCAGTTGCGGCTGGCAATGATCTTCTGGCGCCCAGGGAACTTGAACTTAGCGCGACGCAGAGCCTCCTGTGCCTGCAGCAACGCCATGCACAGTTGCATATCATTAGCGACTCGACAGCGAACATAGAAGAAACGATATCCAGCAGCAACCTGGCATGCAGATGCTGCCTAGCTAAACCCCTTAGCTGCCATATGCACTGACACTGAAGCAACTGTTGAGCTGCCGCTGGCAAGGGAAGATGCTTGCTGCACACCACTGACCACTGTGGCGTGGTTGTCCTTGCAGCGGATGCTCATCAGGACCTGGCCAATCTGGACACGGGCAGCCAGGCCATATGGCTTGCCGAAAGCACCGCGCATGCCAGTCTGCAGGCGATCCGCGCCTGCACATGAAAGCATCTTGTTGATCCGCAGCACGTGGTATGGGTGCACGCGCACGCGCAGGTGGAAGGCATCCTTGCCAGCATTCTTGACCATGTACTTGTTGGCAGCCACACGTGCTGCCTCCAGGGCCTCGCTGGACACTTGCTCCTTCTCCCAGCTGCATGCATTCATGCGGCAATTGCAAACACATGCGTCAACATCAGGCGTGTTGCCCCTGTTGTCATGATACAGCTGGACCTTGCCACATGTGCAACACGCTGGTGGCTGTGGTGCGGCGACGCAGCAGATAAAGAACTTACGATGCCAGATGCACGCAGTAGGGAAAGGCGTCAACGTCGCCCCTCTTCATGCCCGCATCATAAATGCGGATCTTGGGGTCGGGCACACCACGGCAGAACCGTGACTTGGGGTAGGGCTTGTTCTTACACTGCCTGTAGCAGCGGAATGGGCGACGGCCCATTTTGCAACCTGCGGCAGCAGGTGGAAAACTCCATACATGACTTTCTGAGCGGATGATCCGGCTCCTGAGAGCGGTTGGTGCACCCGGTGCCAAGCAACGCCGTGCACAATGCGAAATCTGCTCAGCCAGTCCCCTCGGCTGCTCTTCTGCTGCCAGCAATCAGCCCAAGCGAAGAGAGCTGCAGCTGTACTTCTCCGCACATGCTTTTCGACGATGTCACAGCCTTCAAACAAGGCTTGCCGTGGCGCAGACCAAGAGCAACAAACCTGCTGGTTGAACCTTGAGACTGCGCGAATCACAGCCGCCCCTGGGGCTGATTTAATGAAGTTGTACTAAAGACCGGAAGGCGCACCTGTTGCAGCGTGGCTCCGCACTGTCGGCGACAGAGTCCACCCAAAGAGAGGACGGGCGTTGTGCAACGAGAGCTCAAAGCTGGCTCTCGTGGCAAGTAACGACTGGCAGTACCCCACGTGCGGGTTGCATGGAGGAATTTTGCATCTGAACTTTCTGGAAGACAGCGCAGGCAAAAAGCTATGGACATCACAGTGTTCTGCCGCCCTGGTGACAGCCAGGGCTTAAAAGTCCTTGCGGCGGCCACACTACGTGGTGTAACCGCACAGCTACGGGACATCAAGGATGCTTCTGGGGCTGCTCTTGAACATGCACTATGCCCCCCAAGGCTGGTTGTGCACGTAAATGGGGCATTGATTGCTGAGGCCAACACTGTGTTGGCTGTCCTAGGTGGGTCAGGCGTGACAGGCAGCCATGCCAGCCAGCCAAGTCTTATCCAGCCCATCTTGTCCAGCCAAGCTGTGGCATCGCCTCAAATCCCCATTCGCCATCATATCGGCTGCAGCGGCAAGGCATGGCACATCATTGGAGGGAGAACAAGCTGTCCGGTGGCTCGAGTGGGACGCTGCAGTGTTGCGCCCTGCTGTGCTGACAGCTGGCCAGGCAAACGGCACAGCCGTTCTGGAAGCTGCGTTGCAAAAACTGTCCAGCAATTTGCAGCCAGGACCTTGGCTGGCAAGCGCAAGCGGACCGGGCGTGGCGGACCTTTCACTGTACGCCAGCTTGCTGCCCCTGTTGCATGGGGCTGCGCCAAGTGCATCTGACCTGTTGACTAGCCATGCACCCGTTACGGCCTGGGCTTCTCATTGTAACGCTTCTGACGTTTGGAAGTCTGCTGAGCAGCAGGTAAAAACTCCGAGGTGCAAGACAACAGGCAGCCATCAGGGAATCATATCCAGGATGGTTGGACACACATGGTCCATCACACGCACACGTCACCTCCTAGTTGCTATCACCTCCTAGTTGATGTACGCACAATCAACTCCATGTGTGTGTTTATTGCTGGTCAACAAATGCTGGGTCACGTGAACGTTGTCAGCATTGAATCCCCTTGTCAGCCAGCTTGCTTCGCCACTCTTCCGCACAGGCGTTTGCTGCGTCCGGAGCATCAGTTGAACAGATGCTGGCCTGCTGGGCTGCAGATGCCGCGCTGTCAGCCGCAGCACGCGTGCTCCTGCCAGAGAAGGGCAAGCGCAACATTCTGGTCAGTGGGGCATGTGCTGGGGCAGGGCGTTGCAAACATGATGTAAACTCATGCCTGTCCATCCCAGGCGCCTTAGGTCTGTGAGGCCAGCCCCGCATCGCAAACTGACCTGCTTTCCTGTTGTAAGTGTCGTGTTTGGTCAAGTGCATGATGTCCCACATCCTGCTCCCCAGTCTCGGATGCTGTCTGGTCTAGTCATCTGACTGCCAATAAGCTTTAGCTGAAGGTCCATTGTCACGACAGCAGCAGCAGCGCCAGTGGGCGTGCTGACTTGCTGCTTTCCACACCATGCTATATTGATGCCATCCCTGTGGGCTCTCACGACCATTGTCAGCGCCATGCAGTGCCATGTGCTGTCCCCACAGATCACTTCAGCCCTCCCATATGTCAACAACGTGCCCCATCTGGGAAACATCATCGGTTGCGTGCTATCGGCCGACTGCTACACCCGCTACTGTCGGGCACGGGGCTACAACACCGTGTATGTATGCGGGACGGACGAGTATGGCACGGCCACGGAGACAAAGGTGCGATACACATCATATCTTGTCTGTGAGATAGGCTGCTATGCAGGTTACTGAGCGGGCGTGTGCTGGCGCAGTCAGCCAGCCTTGTAGGTCAGGACAAGCCTTGCACCACCTACGAGCTTGCGCTTTCCGCCACGTGTGCGTGCTGCTATGGCTCCCTGCAGGCGCTCGAGGAGGGCATGAGCTGCGCTGAGCTGTGCGACAAGTACCACGCCATACACGCAGCCGTATACCAGTGGTTTGACATACAGTTCGACAAGTGGGTCTGCACACTCTGTCAGCACACCTGTTGGTCCATCATGCCAGGCAGAATGTACGATTGGGTCACGTGATTTGCCTTACACACCAGTAAGGCCTGCCAGTGCCATCGGCTGTTTCGCACGCATTGATCATTTTGTCACCATGACTGTGTCTGTGCTGTTTCTGCTGCAGATTCGGTCGCACGCCCAGCCGCTGGCAGACCAACATCTGCCAGGCGATCTTTCAGCGTCTGCAGGCGGAGGGATGCACACAGGAGCAGGTGGTGGAGCAACTGTACAGGTGGGCAGTGCCACTGCTGCAATAGGCAGAACACATGCTGTAATCCCTGCTGTAATCCCTGCTGGCTCAGCATTGTACTTGATTGGCACAAGCATAAAGTACACGAGCCGTCGCCCAGTTGCAGCCTTTTCCCGAGTGCGACCATGCTTGTTGCCGTTCCGAGTGCGTGGGAGTGCCCTCTGCTACTCGACTGTTGTCTGTTGTGTTGTTCGTGCATGCAGCGAGGCGTTGGGCAAGTTCCTGGCGGACCGCTTTGTGACGGGCACATGCCCCAAGTGCAAGTACGAGGTACGTGACACCGACCCCCCCTACCACACGTGTGTCCCCCTATGCATCACAACATTTGCGTACAGCTTAAGTGATCGCCGAGCCGCTCTTGGCCGCGTGCACCCGAGACCACAGCAAGACAAAACATCAAGCAGCCACGACTCAACTGGCACAGTTCTAGCTGTTGGCAGTAGTTGGTAGACACTACAATCCGTGAGTGGAGTGAGTGGCCCAGGCCTTTCTCTTGTATGGGTTGCGATGTGTGTGTGCTGTGTTTGCCTTGTGCTTCCCTTGCCTCTCAGGACGCGCGGGGTGACCAGTGCGACTCGTGCGGCAACCTGCTCAACCCCACAGAGCTCATCAACCCAAAGTGCAAGATGACAGGCACGACACCGGTGCTCAAGTAAGCAGGTTGCTGGCACTGCCGACGGCAAAGTGTCCAACAGTGGTCACACTGAACAGAATCGCGGCACGCATGTAATGGGAGTACTGGGACATATGGCTACTCTTGTTAGTCCTGCCCTAGTGCATGCATGTTCACAGCAAGCCACTACAGGAGCAGCAGTTCACGGTCGACCGGATAACATGTACGCACCTGGCTGTGAGCGTTCTTGCCACCACCTCGGAACAACCATGCCTTTGTTCCTGAGCACACAAGCGAAGCTCAAGCACAGCTTCCTCGCGAAGGTTACATCCTTTGTTTAAAAGGGCACATGCTGAAGCTTGTCGTTCAGGATTTGTGAAGTCTTGCGCACTAAGTGTGCAAGGGATGCGGTGCACTATCTGAATGAACCTCAACAGCCTTGTCAGCTGCCTTGGTGGTTGGTTTTCCGCAGGTCCACCCGTCACCTGTTCCTGGACCTGCCCAAGCTGTCCCCCGCGCTGCAGAACTACATCGACACCACCAGCGCACTCGGGGGATGGACATCCAACTGCACACAGGTGGGCAGGCCAAAAGGCGCGGGCCGCAGACCGACCAGTCACACACGGCCACGTTGGACTTCTATTCATGCTCGTTTGCGTTTACTGCATGCCTTGCAAGTCTGGGATAGCAGACTACAGCGTTCAAGCCATGTAGATGCGCATGCACAAGGCGACATGAGTAGCAGCGGCCTGAGTTGCTGATCATGAGCGGCTTCGACATGCGCTGTTTTGAGAGTTCGCGCCACTTGCCTTTTGCGGCACAGATTCAAAAAGCTAAGGGAAAAGTACTTGACAACGAGTGCTCACTCATGTGCCTGCCACACCATGCTCTGACCGTGATGTGGTTCGCTGTGCCATGTCATCAGCCTATTCCGCACTACTCAGCACGTCGTTATCGTTGAGTTGCAGTGCATGCGCTCCCTGGCGTGTGCGCAGGTGACTGCTGCATGGATGCGCGACGGGCTCAAGCCGCGCTGCATCACACGCGACCTCAAGTGGGGCACGCCTGTGCCGCAGGAGGGCTTCAAAGACAAGGTGGGAGGGCATGGCGCGCAACGCCCGGTGCCTGGAAACTCAGCGTGTTGTGCTGTGATCATCGTGCCCAACTCGGGCCATGTGATGTAACTGCAAGCAGGCCTAAGCATATGTGTCTGCAGCACCAGCATTGCTGATTCAGTGCATTCATGGTCCGCAGGGGAAGGCACATCTTTGCACACCAGCCATCTCATGGGCATGGCCCATGCACATCCAAGAGTATGTCCCATGCCGCAGTTCTGATCCAAAGCCAGTACAATCCGGCCCACGCAGTGTGCATGTGCGTGAGCCCTCTTTTGTGTCCTGTGCGCAGGTGTTCTATGTGTGGTTCGACGCGCCCATCGGCTACATCTCCATCACAGCCGGATACACGGCAGAGTGGGAGCAGTGGTGGAAGAATCCCCAGGTGACAGGGAGTCAGGCATGTGTTTGACGTGGAGCACAGAACTTTAGGGCCAGTTGTCCAATCTGCAATACCGCAGGCAGCTGCGCAAGCCATGTATTGCTGTTCATTACGATGTTGAGAGTGGAGACATGTGCGCATGAACACATATGACCTGCTTGGCGTGGTCATGCATCTAGCTGTGCATGTGTCATCTGGTTGGGGCGCTCTGCACAGCCTAGTCCGGCAGCAGGCAGCACAAATTGGCCATGATGCCTGTGCACACAATTGTGACACGATTGGAGAGAAGCAACCCCAGGAATCACGCATAGCATTCAGCTTGGGGGCCCTGGGAACCATCCGTATTCGTGGAGACCTGTATGCCTGTTGGTTTCTTTGTTTTTTTGTTTGTTTAGCATGGACTGCGATTATGCAGAGATGAGCATAGGAGGCAACGGCCCAAGCACAATCCGACAACGCGTGTTGTTCCTCTTGTTGTCCGCTCAGGACGTTGAGCTTGTTCAGTTCATGGGCAAGGACAACGTTCCGTTCCACACCGTCATCTTCCCCGCCACGCTCCTGGGCACCGCGCAGCAATGGACCATGATGCGCAACATTAGCGTCACGGAGTACCTCAACTATGAGGGGGGGAAGTTCAGCAAAAGCAGGGGGACAGGTGGGGGCAGAGGGCAGGAAGTGGAGAGGAGGCAGCATTGTCTGTCCAGGAATGGTAGCCTGCAGGCCACAGGAGCCAAAGCTAGGCTAGGCAAGGAGAACCGATCGGCACAGGTAGGGAGTGAAATGATGACGAGGGGTTGAGGCTGTGCCAGTCAGCAGGTGTCAGCCCCTGTCCGCTGCTGTGTGCCCAGGTGTGTTCGGGACGGACGCCAAAGAGACCGGCATACCCGTGGAGGTGGGCCAAGGGACTCACACGCCATGTACAGCGTGCAGCCTGCATAGCAATCTCTAACATGGCTTTGATGCTGCATTTACGATGGATGCAGTGGTCATTCAGAGTTTTGTGTGTGGCCCACTTCATGCTTGCTACTGTTGCGGTCTGCTTGTCCTGGGCTGCCAAGGTCTGTGCGTTGCCTCGCCCTTACCCCGCTGCCCTGTTGCGCATGTCAGGTGTGGCGCTACTACCTGCTCAGTGTGCGCCCGGAGCAGTCCGACACTGACTTCAAGTGGAGCGACCTGCAGGTGCGCTCCGGGCAGGGCTGCACTGACATGCTCAAGGGCTGCCTCATTAAGGGTTCGACACACCGCAGCAGCGGCGAAGTGCTGCGAAGTGCACAAGTCTGCGCGTATGGCTGCAGCAGAACCCACCACAGGGCTGGTCTTAGACGGGGCAGCTTGGGCCGTCACGTGCTTGGTGTACAGGGGTGCTTGGTGTACAGGGGTGCTTGGTGTACATGGGTGCTTGGTGTACAGGGGTGCTTGGTGCACAGGGGTGCTTGGTGCACAGGGGTGCTTGGTGCACAGGGGTGCTTGGTGTACAGGGGTGCTTGGTGTACACGGGTGCTTGGTGTACAGGGGTGCTTGGTGCACAGGGGTGCTTGGTGTACAGGGGTGCTTGGTGTACAGGGGTGCTTGGTGCACAGGGGTGCTGCATTAGAGCGCTTTGGCTTTGCAACGGATAGGATCAAGGGCTTGAGGGAATGGCAAGGGATTGTGCATTCACCGTACGCCAGTTGCAAGCCCGTGGTCTAGTTCATACACGGCTCCTAGCTTGGGCATTAAGGGCTGTTCCTACTGCACAGCGCCCACTATTGGTCCCATGCCGGCAACACTCTGGCCATGACCTCAAGCCTGTGCCCTGCCTGCAGGCACGCAACAATTCAGAGCTCCTGGCAAACCTAGGCAACTTCATCAACAGGTGAATTCTCACTGCTGCTTGTGTCACGGTAAAGCCTGTCGCTGCTTGTTGCAGGCTGTAGCAGGTGCCCTTGCTCTGAGAGATCCACAGATGAATGCACACAGGTTACTGCCGTTACTTGACGCTGTTGAATGAGGTATAGGTTGGCTGGTTGGTAGTGTTCAATTGTTCACAGTGTGCCTTCCCTGCGCTCCACCTCAGTGTAGCGCCCTGCCATGCGCCGCAGGGGCCTCATGTTCGTGGCAAAGTTCTTCGATGGCAAGTAAGTCACGCCAGTGCCGTCCCAAAACACTGGCCACCTCCTGGTGTTTTAGAAACTGATGTTTCGTTTGGCCGGCTTTTAGATTTTTCTACCCGCACCTTGTCCCGGTCATCTGGTGACCTTGCTGAACAGCGATTTGTTGTGCCAAGGTATTGATTTTCCCGGTTTTAGGGGCTAGTCAAACGTGCGTTGACAGGGGCAGGCGCAGCGGAGCACCAGATACATTTAATCAGTCAGCCTTTTTTTTCTGTGCCAGTGCTGTTCACACCTTTCCCGGCATTGCAGGCAACTGATGGGCTGGCCCACACCGCTTGGCAGTCACTGAACCCTAAGGCACGCGCCGCCCTGTTGTGCATGCATCAGTCATGTTACTGTCGGCAGCGCAGTGGTGATGTGTTGAGTGCTCCCGCCTTGTGTGTGCCGCAGGGTGCCTGCAGCCCACCCCACCAAGGGCGCGCAGGCGGTGGCAGAGCTTGGCGCGGCAGTGCAACCCAAGGTCAGGAGAGGCACTTGATGGGCGGATGCCCGCACAGTCGCCAGACTTGAACCGTGCTCTTGCGGTGCATGTCCGGGTTCATAGCAGCAAGCCACGTCCACCATGAACGTTACATCCTCACAGCCTGGTGCTGGTGCTGGTGCTGGTGCTGGTGCTGGTGCTGGTGCTGGTGCTGGTGCTGGTGTCCAGCGGCCCGGGAACGCAGAGGGACAGCACCCGGAACGTCCAGCGGCTCACTCGCTCTCTTCACCTCTCACACCTGGCCACTGCACGCATGCGTGCTCGCTACCCACACGCCCGCCTGCTGATGCCCCAGCTTGTGACCATGCATCAGTGTTCAGTATGAGTGCCCTGTTGCTATTGGTGGGTGGCGACCGCCTTCACGCCATGCCCCTATCTCTGTACCTCATGTCTCAGGTTGCCGACTACATGGCCGCCATGGAGAAGATCAAGATCAGGGAGGGCATTCGGCTGGCCATGCTGGTTAGTGCAGACGGCAACAAGTTCATTCAGGTGCGCGGAAACGGGCGGGTGAGCCGCCTGGCGGTTTGCATTGTTCGGTGCACTTCCCAGTGTGTGGTCATGCAGTTGCAGGTGCGCTGCAAGCACCCGGGTTCTGAATGGTCAACAAAGCAGGAAGTACAGCCGGGAGGATGTGTGTGCTGCGCAACGTGAATGTGTGTGAAGGCCTTGTGCATTTCCACACAGTGCCTCGCCCGACCCGTCTTGTGCCGTGGCCGTGTGCGCACAGGACACCCAGCCCTGGGTGCGGGTCAAGGAGGACCCTGAGCACTGCGGAACCATCGTCGCAGCAGGTACACTGGGAATCATAGAAGGTGTCATGCGTCCAATACATTTAGCACTGAGTACAACATGACGTACGTGTGAACAGTGCTGATTGAGCTCACAACAACGAAACAAATATAACTCCGCTGGGGCCATCTGGCATCCCTGCAGGTCCAGTCATTGTTGCATGTGTTTTTGTGAGACGTTTTCGTATATATCTGACCAGCTGCCGTTGTGGAGCATCAGAAGTTCAGATGCGGGTAGCTGGCGTGTGCTGGGCCCGCTCTGCCCGCCTTGGGCAATCATAGCTTACCTACTCTGGCAAGGTGCATGCGGGCTATACGGAACCCACACGTGCGTGTGTATCCCGCTGTGCAGCGGTGGGTGTGGTGCGCCTGCTGGCCGCGCTGGTGGCGCCCTTCATGCCAAACTTCTCGCGCAAGGTGAGGGGCGCATGGTGTCAACTATGAGAGAGAATATATGTTTATGGAATCATGATGCTGTGGCAGCATATGCATCATGAAGCTTCATGTTGGCAGCCATTCACTGCTGCGATTCAGGCAGTGCCTGCCTGCTGCACGACTTAACGAGAATTAGGCACGTCAGTGCGCTCATTGTCGATTGTTTCCTGGCTGCAGGTGCTGGCTCAGCTCGCGCTGCCGGAGTCCGCTTTGGACCTGACCGACAGCCTGGTCTCAGGTGTGCATTTGTCGCTTCATGCTAGTACCTTTGCGGTAGAGCTGCATTCTTGGGCATCTGGCCAGTGATGCCTTGGCCACTGTAGTTTACGTCGTTCTGCGTGCGCCTGCCTGTGTTGTCACTGCGTGCTGCTGAGCTGGCTGCAGCCTGTGCCCACCCGCCTGACCTGGCTCCGCCCGCTGGTCACGGCATTGGGACGCCGGGCCCGCTGGTATCGGCGATTTCAGACGAGCTCATAGCGACATTGCGTGACAGGTGTGCGCTCTGGCATGGCTGAGCTGAGAATGCATCAGGTCGCACCTTACAAAGGTTTTGCTTGATATGCATCAACATCATGACAATCAGGCATGGCTGGACTATTATCTTGACACTTGCCAGAGTCCAGACTCTGATGCTGGGTCTGTTGCAGGTTTGGTGGCAATCAAGCTGAGCGGGATGTCAAGGCTGCAACGGCTGTGGGCGCTGGAGCCGCAGCTGGCAGCAAGGCTGGCCAACCAGGCGCCAAATCAGCAGCCAAGCCAGCGGCCAAAACACCGGCCAAGCAAGCAGCCAAGCAAGCACCAAAAACCGAACCAAAACCAGCCCTGGAACAGCCATGATGCCGTGAAAACGCATGTGAATTTTGCTGTCTCTCTTGCCACAGTGAACTGCAGCTCTATTGCTCTGTTTGGTGTCTTGGAGTTGAGCCTGCGGTTAAGAGCGAACATAGCGCCAAATATAGTTTGTGGTCCTTGGTGGCACACTCGCAGACTGCTGGGTCGCACAGAACTGCCAGTGTCCCAGAAGTGGCTTTCCCAGATGATCCCTTTTTGACGGCCTTCTGCGCAAGGTGTTCAGTGCCGTTCAGTGTGTAGTGCATCACTGTTTACAAGGAGGGAGTGCACACCAGAAAGCACGTCGGCGCGAATGGACACAACCTTATACTACAAAAAACAGTCCTTTGCTGCAAACATTCAATCCATTGCTATAGCCTTATAGCCTTATGGGTGGGAAGGTTGTCGGAGACCTTCGCCAGCCCAAGTCAGACGAAGACTCTATCCTGAAGAGAGCTGGATGATTCCAGGACTTGCAGCAGACGTGTGTTAGGGATATGTTCATCAGCTTCCGTGCGGACACAAGGAACATTGTTTGAATGTCAGATCATCACTCTGGTGGTGGTTATGTGACTGGAAACATGTCTTGTAGCATGCAAGATGCTGGCCTGAGGATGGCGCAGTGAGCATGATGTCGCGTTCAACAGTGGCTGGGTGTGCAGTGAGCATGGCAGTGGTAGAGATTCCCGGTGCAAGATGCTGTGAGCATCGCATGCAAGATTCAGTGAGCATGGCAGTGGTAGAGATTCCCGGTGCAAGGGTCTGGCACCGCAGCACTGTGCGCAGCGAACAGGACAGACCGACAGGAGCATGTAATCACTGTGCATGAGGTAAGGTTTTGGTGCCTATGGTTGTGAGCGCAGACGTGAGCTCATTTCTCGTGCTGCATATTCAGCTTTTTTAGGCGGGCAAGGAAACATCAGTGCAAGGCCATTTGCTGGGCGGATTTGTGTTTTGTGGACAGAGCATTCGACGAGATCGGTTCGAGCTTCTATCCAAGTGTAGGTAGGCTGAGAGCGGTAGCCAGGATGCAGCATGCTTTGCTTGTGCCCCATGCCATCTGCTGTTCTTGTGGTTTGTCCTTTTCAGCAGCAACACTTGGCGTTGCAACTATTGCTGCTGGGGGTGATAGTGTGTAGTTCCCAAGCTAATGTTTTTTTAAAGCAGGTGCAGGAGTATGGCACGACAGCTACCATGCTTTATCAGTGCACTGCAAGCTCTGTCGCCCACGTTCAGAGAGCAAACAGCACAGCTCGATCACATGAGAGCTCCGGACATCATCTGATAGTGTGTAGTTTCAAAGCTAAAGCAGGTGCAGGAGTATGGCACAACAGTGCGCATGCGTATTAAAGAGGGATTATGGCTGTGTTGAGCAGGACATTGAGGCAAAGATCAGTGCCTAGGGTTGATCCCATGGTCCGGTGCCAAGGCTCGCAGATGAGTGTAACCTTGTCATATCTGTCAGGAGCCCTGGCGGGTAGCAAACTCTGACGACAACTGGCCAGGTTGACGCTTGTAAGCATGCCTCCAGCAGGCTCTGCAGTTGTTTGTGTGCAACCGCTAGGTAATCCGCTCAAACAGCGATATACAGCATCCTCGACCTTAACACGCTGGGCCGCAACCCTCTACCGTTCTCGTACTTGCCAATCCACCTAGCGACCAAATGCATCGTACCTACCCCAGACCTCCGCAGGCTGTGAATCGTGTGATATGTTGAGTGCCGGAAGACGTCTCACGCAATTGAACACGGCAGGACACAAGCAGCTGCGAGATTACACGGGCTGACGACCAGGCGATCACCATCGGTCTGTGCGTATCTGCTAGCCTGATATAACGATTGATTGCAAAGGTCCGTCTAATATAGAAGCCGTAAACGTCATCACCAGCCCAAAACTGTGCTGACCGCCTGAGGACTCTCCCTGTTATCACACTGGTTCCAGTGCAGTGTCTGGAAAGTGTCCCAGAACTGGCAAACATCTTTTTTGTGGGTCCAACCTGACCTTGCCACGGACATTCCTAGAAAACCGTCCGTAGGCCACAGAAAGCGCACAGAAAATATGGGCAGGGCTGCAAAATTAGCTGGCGTCTCCTGATCAGGCGCAGCTTCAGTGCTCCAATGTCCAGACACTGCACATTGTCGCTGTCAGCGAGCTGACTCCAGCTCAAGCTAGTGTTCGTATCACGTGCTATTCTCCAAACATAATCCATGCCGGGTGCATGACCCAGTATGCGACCCAAAAACTTTGTGCCGCTAAAACGCGAATGGAAGGTCATCGCTGGCAGAATACAACCAAGTTCAGCTGACCTGTCCAGCACACAGGTATTTACATGCGGTAGATTCCAGACCGGTCCTGAGACAGCTTGTTCTTGCGGACCAGGCCGCTCAGGACAGTGCCCACGCTGCTGCTCAGGGACCTGCAGCGCAAATGGTAAGGGCATCGCTCATAGACGAGAACAGGGAAGAGGCTGCACAGAAAGCGCTCTGGCACCTCCCAGAAGGTCACGCAAAAGGTCATTGTCACATTGTCAGTGCAGAAGGTCACGCAAACTGGCCAAAGCCTGATCATGCAATTCCCGGACAGCTGGCTGCCATGGAGAGCATAACACAAGCAGCTTCGTCAGGTTAAGATGAGGCCTCAAGCCATCACTCACTTGCCACTGCTGCGCAGCATGTTGGACAGGCGCTCCTCGCTGAGCCCCGAGTAGTTCTTCATGATGCCCATGACCACTGCCTCGTCGGAAGCAGAGGCGCCGTCACCAGCGGTGGGGCCAACCGCACGTGCAGCGGGGCGGCTTGGGCTGGTGAAGCGGGCTGGGCTTGGGGATGTAGTGCGGGCACCAGCTGGGCTGGCAGCACGGGAGACATAGCGGTAGGTTCCGTTGTCATTCTGCACCTTGCCCTGGGACACCAGTCCGCTGAGGATGGAGCTTACGCTGCTCTTGGTGGACCTGCACAGGCGTGTGTGTGACCATTGAGTTGGTTTTGTCAGCATCTCCGCAGCACTCAACTAATTGTCTGCCAAGCACAAAGTGGCCAGTTTAGGTACTGACAATTCATCACATGTCTCATTAGATCAGAAACTTGCACCCCCGGCAGCCCTGGAGATCAAATGGGTCTCTTGCTTCACATTCATATTGTTGCAAAATGATGACATGCAAAGCGAGCTGGCTGTACCCGCAATCACATCCCAGTTCAAATCAATCAAGCGTTAGATAAATACACAGCAAGACACGTGGTTCGCTCCTGATCGACATGGTTCTGTTACTCACTTGCCGCTGTTGCGCAGCATGCCAGACAGACGCTCCTGGGTCAGGCCGGCGTAGTTGCTGAGCATGGTCAGCAGAATAGCCTCGTCAGAAGCAGACACACCATCACC
>QAXH01005336.1:0-10669 GCA_004335635.1 Chloromonas sp. AAM2
GCAGGTAGGCACAACTCTGTCGTCCAAGTGCAGGTAGGCACAACTCTGTCGTCCAAGTGCAGGCAAGCCATACAGCGTCACTACACATGCTAGCCCTGCTGGGCGGGCCTGGATTTGTTAGATGCATATGCATAGCCTTTGATCAAGAAAGAACACTTGCCTGGCTTCAAAACACGTGATCCATAGCGTGGTTGAAATCTGTTAGCTTCCCCTATAACATGTCCGTTACAATGGAAACGATCTGATGCAAGCCACGTGGCTGACCACCAAATGTCGTTTGTTTTGCTTGCCTGCAGTCTCTTGACTACAGCAGCCCCCCGCCGCCCGTTGTGCTGCTCAACCTCGCCCCCGACACCATGCCCCCCGTCATCACTCTTAGAGGACTGGCCAACGTCACACTCAACGTCTTCACCACATACTCGGTCAGTATATTGCACCACATGGATCTGCGATATTTAAGCGGTTCCATTCGATCCTAGGGCTCGGCAGCTGACCTGGATGGTGAATCAAAGTGGGCAGGCATAACCCTAGTCAGGAAAGCCGGCACAGATTGCCCAAGGTCTTGTACATGCGCGCAATGGCCTTTGTTACCCTTATCATGCGTGGCTAACATGATGTGCCCCTTTTTACGCAATGCGTGTGCAGGACATGGGCGCCTTTGCCCTGGATGCACGTGACGGCCCCGTGCCAGTAACGGTCACAGGCCTGCCCGTTTCTGCCTCCAACTGGACGCACTCCGTCACCCCCTCCGGCCAACCTATCCAGGTCGTATACACAGCCCGGGACGCAGCGGGCAACCAGGCATCAGTTACACGCAGGCTGACGGTTATTGACCCCTGCACAACCGCAGCCAACCCGAACGAGAAGACTTGCGAGGTTGGTTGGTTGGTTGGTTGGTTGGTTGGTTGGTTGGTTGGTTGGTTGGTTGGTTGGTTGGTTGGACGTTGGTTGGTTGGTTGGTTGGTTGGTTGGTTGGTTGGTTGGTTGGTTGGTTGGTTGGTTGGTTGGGACAACGTCGGTTGGTAGGTTGGGCTGTGGGAGCGCTGGATGCTGTCAAGACATGTATAGTGAAGCCACATGCACCTTGCGCTGCATCATAACTGGCAGTCTATGCTTTGCCGGACACAGCTACAGCGACTTGCTTAGGCGGTCAGTACACTGCTGTATGGGGGCTGTGAGGAGTACTGGTCGGTCACACTGTTTGGATTGTTGAGTTCTGCGGAAGGCATGTTTGCCAATCAGTTGTGCTCATGCCCTGCCACATTGATCCTGCCAACCTGACCTACCCAGAGCAAGCAATCACAAACCGCTTGTGTTCATCCTCCTTGCCTTGTATGACCCGGCTGCTTTGCTGCAGGACACGCTCCAGTGTTCCGTCAACGGTCAGTGCGGTGCCGCCGCCGCCGCGCTGTCCAACGCATTCTCCTCCTCCCCCACCACCACCACCTCATCCGCTGCCCTCAGGGCCCAGCAGGCGGCCCTGGTGCCCGACACCACCCCGCCCGTCATCACCATCCTGGGCAACGGCCAGCTATTCAGGACAGGCGCGGCGTGGTCTGGAACCGGCATGATCACCGAGGTACAGCTTAACATAGCCATTGATTTTACCTAATTGATTGAACAACCTTGACCATTCCGAGTAAGTTTCATGTAACATTCCAAAGAGGTGAACCTGACCATAGTCGTTGCATGCTGTACACATAGATAGCAGATGTTGCAGCTGAACATCATCATTATTCTGCACATGTAACCAAAAGCACGTGTAGCTTTGGTGCTGCAGCTGCTCTTCCAGCCGGGTTCTGATCGCAAAAACCTGGTCATGTAGCATGGGGAAAAGAGAGAACTGGGTTGAAAAGATTGCACTTTGTATTTTTTTTTTATGTTGTTATGCGCTCCTGCCTGTTTTCCAGTCAATCTGCTTGAATGCCTTCTGTTCTGTCTGTCCAATTCTGTTCTGTCCAACCCGCAGGTGTTGGTTGGCTCAACGTACGTGGATGCGGGCGCCACGGCCTATGACATCCGCACCAGCACGCCTGACGTCCGGGCAAACATCACCTCGAGCATCAGGGTCAAGGTGGGCGGCTGGAAAACCTCATGGGAGCTTAGCTGACTTACTACTTACGATTCAATCGTGACTGCAACTCCAACTCCACTCCTGCTATCTGAGTAGTTGCCATCAGTGCAAGTGCTGCCAATTGCTCGTTGACGTATTACCATTTGGTGCTTGAATATGGTGTTCCCATTGCATAATTTATGCTCGTTGACGTATTACCATTCGGGGCTTGAATATGGTGTTCCCATTGCATAATTCAAGAGTTGTTCGGTTTCCTGCTTGCCTCGCAGGTCCAGACATCCACAGGCAGGGTGGACACCACTCGTCCCACTCCCACTGACCACCCCATACTCATCACGTGAGTAGAAGAGCTTCAAAAGAAATTCTCTGCGTGGACAGATTGCAAATGCACAAGCTCTGCTTAGCGACAGCCCAATCAAGCCAGGTTTGGTGGTTGTTGGCGAAGTAATGGACAGCTAGGTTGGACTGTTTTCTTGCGGTTTTTGCGGTCACGTGTGCAGGTACGACGTCCAAGATGATGCAGTCCCGCCAAACCAGGCTTCGCAAGTGAGGCGTCGTGTGAGGGTGAGTGACGGGTTGGGACCCCTAGCACATCTGCTGTTGTTTCTGTTTTGCCTTGCGGTGCCACTTCTGGGCATTGGCACTGATGCACGTCCTGGGATGCCTGGTGATACTACGTCTGAGCCTCGCTTGCCCTTGGCTCACCCATGTGCTCACCGATGTTTGCTCATGCCGATTTGCACAACAATCGTTTGCCCAGTGCCTCTCCGACCAATAGTTACCTGGCAATAGTAGCACATCTAACCTCTGCTAGCCTTCGGCGTACCCGCACGATGATGTCGAATTGATGCCTGTCTGACTGACTGAGAACAATGCACAATGCCCTTCCGACCAGGCTTCATCTGGCAGACTCATCAGAAGCCTTCCTGGCAATTGTACTGCAGGTCCTTTGCCCTTCGACTGAGTTCATTTGCAAGGATCCTGACGATGAAACCCTACTCAGCTGCAGCTACGGGAAGCTCTGTGGCGTGGCATCAAGCAGCATCATCACAAGTGCCTCCACGATAACAACTACAAGCACACGCACAAGTACCACCACCTCGGGCGTCACCAGCACGACACCTCCGACAATCAAGCTCCTGGGGCCGGCGACGGTGACCTTGGAAATAGGGACGTCCTGGGCAGCGTGCATTGGAGGCGCAAGGCTGAACTGCGACCTGGGCGCACGGGCTACGCTCGTGACGGATGGGGACTCCACATCGCTAGTCAAGTGAGGAATGAAGCGGTGTCAGGCACATTCCAGTTTGCCTGAAGTCCCTGCCTCAGCCTGAACTCTCAGCTGGCCTAGAGTTCTGCAAACTGAGCGCAATCGCTCCGGCTATGTCTTGCAACTTTGGCTTGCGATTGCTCACCGTGCAGGGCTTGCGAGGATGAGGCTCTTGCTTCTGGCATTACCAGTCCTGACACCTTTGAGGACGTGGGCCTTGCCTACTGCGGCATCGATCCCAACACAGCAAAGGACTACTCAATAGTCTTCAGCGTGACAGTGGGCGCTTTTCCGCGCATCTCCATCACACGTGTTATTCGTGTGCCAGAAGCATGTGCAGACGGCGAGGTGCGTGACCAGGCTGCTGTGAACGACTTGTGCTGCTCTGGCTGTGGGCAGTTCCGTTCGCCAACTCTGATGGAATTCTGTACAAGTTGCGTTTCAAGTTTCTGCTTGACTTGTGTTTGCCGTCAACATCCAATCAACCAAGCATGCCCGCAAAAGGCGTCCATAACGCGGCGACGCATGTGTCTGAGAATGTGTCTGACGTGCAGTAGGCAACGCAAAGACGAGGTTCGTGCTAATGCGTGCGGTTTTCTCTGCATGCAGTACTTGTGCAACAGCGGCAAGTGCAGCGAATCGCGCAGCTGCCCAGAGGCACTAGCATCAAGCCCGACAACAGACGTGGCGGTCAACACTGCGCCACAACTGGCATTCGATACGCAAGGTGCGCGGGTTGCTCAGAGCTTGCAAAACCTGCATATTGCATGTGATTGGCTTACTGTGCATGGCTTTTCATGCCCAAGGTTTGCTTAGGGATCGTTGTACCTATACTGCTTGGTCTGCATCACCAGTGCATGTGTGATAACATGTGTGACTGGCACGTGAGAGGATACCGTGCAGCATTTGCTGTGTGTGAGCAGCTTCTTGACTGAGTTGCACGCGCAAGATGGGTAGGTTGCATGACGCCCTACTGTTTTGCTCGTCGAATGGCTTGGGAAGCAAATTATCATCGAGCATCAAGTGTTCTTCTTATCTGTTCTGCTTCTTTGAGCTGTGCATGCATCGCACGTGGCCACAGTGCTTTCAACTTGGGTCCATGTCAAGCGCGGCTGGGCGTATGTCAAATGCGCTGACGGGGAACAGCCTACGAACTCAGCTCCGTGCGAACCAGGACCGTTTGCCGCGGACGATCAGGACGGAGCGAGCATTGAGAAGCAGGTGGGCCAATGGACGACACCACGCTGACACCTCAGGCACATGCCCTTATGACCGTTTTCTTGCCTAAGGCAGCGGGTTGCTCGCAGACCGTTGCAACTTGCAGATTGAGGCATCTTAGACTGAGACGCACAAAATTCGTGACATCTTTGATACTATTCGTCCGATTCTATATTGCTCGCACGGTTGGTCGTATATTATCAATAAAGAGGCCTTGCGATCAAGCGTTGTCATCATGCGATCATGAAAGTGCACGCGTCAGAATGGCAGTTTGAGTTGTTCCTTGACGTGCTGGCTTCCCGACCCACTGTCGCAGGTGCTGATCTGCCCTCCGGACAACTGCTTGAGCACGGGCTGTGTGGGCCACCGCCTGTGGGAAAAGGACGTCCTTGCATGCGGCATCGATACCACCACTGCAGCCATCGGCACGGTCTTCAAACTCAACTTCGTCGTGTACGACTCAAGTGAGTCTTTGCGATAGTTCAATTGCGGATCACATGAGCAACGTGACGGTGTTTGAGATCGGGGTGCCGATCGCCAGTGCGTCAGGTCATTTCTGCGTTTTGCTGCTCTATATGACGTTTAGTTCTGTGAGAAAACAACAGGCCTTAAAGGAAGGAGGCCAAGGTGTGGGCTGTGCGAGTTGGTTATGATCTGCTTTTGCACGTGTTGCTGCAGGTGGTTTGAGCGGCAGCATCACCCGAGTGATCACTATTGTGACGCCATGCAAGGAGGGCGAGTACTACTGCGATGACCAGTGCTCCCAGGTGTGAGCCAGACTGAGGCACGTGCGTCCTGGGACAAGGGCCACATGCTTCTTCAGTTGCTTCTGCCGCTGGTGTTCAAATGACAGCTTGCTTACTTGATCGAGTAGCGTACTTCCGCCACATTGTTGCGTTCTGAAAGCGTCACATTTCCAGTGCAGTGCAGCACAGGCTGTGCACGGCTTGTCTTGAGCGAGTCGCTGCTTAGCAACTTAGCAGCAATGGTCAACCAGTAAGGGTCGTAAAAGCGACCATTTGAAAGGGTTCATGTACTAACCCACCCCTGTTCACGTTGCCCTGATGCCGTTTGAGGTTGATAACTCCAAGCGTGCAAAGTCTGTTGTACCTGTTGTCTGTTGTGGTCACCTGAACCGTGCCCTGCTGGTTGACGTTTTCCTTCACGTGACCCTCATGCTTTTCCAGGTCGAGTGCGACACGTTGTCCATCCTTCCCTCGGAGGGCGACCAGGCGCCCGTGCTCCGGCTCCTGCCCACCCCGGCTCTGGTTGGCAACTCCACCGCCACCACAGGGGCGGTAGTCTACGTCACGTATGGAAGGTGAGAGGAGCAGCGGTGGCAATGACGCACTGCAAGGGTGGAAGACAATACGTGCTGCTGAGGCATTCTTTGAGTACGGTCACAACAGTGTTGTGCTGCCACTGATCCCGCACATTGGCGGCAATGACGTTGGGCGCGGTAGTGCTGCTTAGTCGTATCCTGAGCTACCGCATTGTACATTAAGTTAACAAGTAAGACAGGAACAGTTATAATGGTTAATAGTGTCATGTTCCTTTTAACACCTCTTTATAACCTATCTATTCCTTTATTAGACGAACAATCCTGAGGAACTGAACAAACTGAGCGAGGCGGACACAGGGCCACAGGAAGACAGGGGACAAAGCCAGCCTCCAGGCCAACGTCCAAGGCAAGAGCGCATCAACCAGCCTTGTACGTACACATCACTCTTCCATCCCTGTGTTCGCCCGCAGTCCCGCCCCTCTGTCCCTCTCGCCCTGCCCCAGCAACAGCAGCCTGCTCCCCTCCGCTTCCACCCTCCCCTCATGCGCGGCCACCGCCATCGACCCACAGGAAGGGGACCTGTCAGTGGGCATAGCGGAGCCTGAGGATGTAACACCGCTCAACCAGACAAGGTGACAGCTAATAAGGTTTTTTCTCTTCAAGGGTATTCTTCCAACCCCATCACCCGGTTGGGATGAATGGTGATGGTTTGGATTGGCCCAGTATTGGGAAGTGCTTCTAACTGTTTCTATGAACTGCACAGCCTGATTTGAATCAGCATGCTTGTACAGTGACTGTTGAACGAATGCCAATATCAGGCAGTGTGTCAGGATGCATGGATTGGATAGGCTCAGCTCAAAACTAAACATGGCTACCTCTCTTTGTTGTTGATAGTGCTTGCTAGCGTTTGCGCTCAATGCAAAGGGGTTCCCCTGCTGCAATGTCTGAATAATCGCTGTGTAAAATTCCCTTGAGCTGACCGTTACTTGACTGTTTCCTGTCACAGGTGCTCAGCTGCTGCCATCACCACTGGCACGTGCCTACCAGGCTACCACGTGCTGTCCTACACCGTTTCTGACTCTCAAGGCAACAGTGCCTCCGCCAACCTGACCGTGTTTATGGAGCAGCGCAGCACAACCCTAGTCGCCTACACCGTCATCAGCACCAACGGGACCAGCCAGGCAGCAGCGGTTGAGTTCGCTCAGCTGCTCAGGACCAACGCCACTGAGTTTGAGAGTGTGGTGGTGGGGCAGCACCTGCCGCAGGTGGGGTGGAAGGGTGCTGAGGTCAACGGGCAGGTGTACCTAGCAAGTATCAGATCTAGGCTACCAATGGTAAAGACTGCAAGATGTGCCATGCAGCCAGAGTACTAGTATGTATGGCTGTTTACATGGGACCATGCAATTATACCTTATTACTACCGTATTGAAAGGGTTGATGACAATCTGGGTGTGAGTGGCGGTGGACCAGGCGGTGGATGGCAGAACCGGGCAGGTGGGCCACCCTCCGTACTCATCATGCCTAAACCCCTTGCACTGGCACATTCAAACGAGACCCGGGCCTGGGCCGCCTGTAACAAGCTGTCACCCGCTGCCATATGGTTGACAAATGTGTTGTCTCTCCCGCTTTCGTAATGCATAAAGCATCAACACGTTCCCTTGAGTGTGCTGTCCCCCCTGCTGCAGTTCGGCATCTACCGGGAGTACCGGCCCCTGGGCCCCTCGCCGCACCTCACCAGGCTCGTGTCGCACTACGTGCTGGACCTGTCAGCCGGGCCGTCTACCACCAACGCCTCTGTGTGGGAGATCATTGTCAACCTCAACATCACACTGGTGGGTGCTGCCCTCACTTGACTTGCACCTTGATGGCATCATGCTTCTGCCATACTTCTGCTGCCCCAAATATACCGCTGTCCATTAGAAGAACTGTGGTTGGTAGAGATCGTATTCAGTCGAGTTGTTCCTTGCCACGCTGTCTCAATTGTGCACTGCACGTTTTGCCTGTTCGCTGTGCCTCAGGGTTCCATCGCCCCTGTCTCCATTCCCAACTCCCTCTCCTCCTTTGTCGTCCCCTCCACGTCCTCCAACACACTGACATCAGACTCGCGCCGTCGCCTCATGGGGCACTGGGGTGCCCCTCACACACCTGACATGGAGGATGGCGCTGGAGGCATGTGCACCTCTGCCATGTGCATGGCAGCCCCAGGATCACGTGACGGTAAGTCACTACACAGTGTTGCTTTTATCGTTGTTGTGTTTGTTGCAATGCTTTTGGCACATCTGCTAGCGCCGTGTAACGCTCCACGATTTGTTGTTGCGTGTGTGTGAATTGGGATAGTTTGCACACGCGATGTTGCACATGTACGTTTGCAAACCTACAATTGTGCGCGCAGGCCTGGACCTTTCCCCAAGCATCTCCCTGCGAGGTCTGCTCCAGGTTCAGTCCCGGCCACACACGGTGGCGTATGAGGGCAGCAACCTGACCTTCGCCAAGACAAGCCACCATGAACAGTACCTGCTCGACCAAGTGCAGGTAAAGGGACAAGGCACCAGCATCATATTCACCTGGTAGATGTCACTCCATGGCACAGTCACTGGCGCACAAGCGGCACGCTAGCCAGACAGTTCTTGGCTCACAAGCAGGCGGACAAAAGCCTCTGGCAAAGGCAGTGCTTGCCATGGGTTGATGGTTCACTGGGTGCGACCTGCCTGTTTGTCCGAAGGGCACCGCGGACGCGCTGCGCACCGTCCGCAGCATCATGCATCACCTCCAGACCGAGCTCCTGCCCATGATGCTTGCTGGCGGACAAGCAGACGCCAGCGAACGTCCCTGGTGGGCCAGGGACAACCAAAACCCTAGTTCAGAGCCGCTGCCAGTCGGATCGCAGGCCAATTCTGGGTTGATACTGGCAGGCATGCCCGGCCCTGCCGCGCGGCAGATGAGGCGATTGCTGCAGGACAGCACCAATGCCACGTGCAGCAGCACCCTTGAGACTCCCACCGCGTCCTCCAACGCCACCGCCGCTGGCGCGCTGACGAGCGTTTCTCAGCCCGTCGTCACGTGCACGACTCCCGCCGTGGATTCGGTGGTGCGTTGGTGGGAAGAGGCGCCTAGTGACAGCTCAGTCGCAATGTCGTTCCATGTTTTTTGCCGTGTCCTGACAGTACTCCTGTGGCGCTGTGGGGGTTGCGGATGACTGCGCGTAACGGTGGTTTAGAACACATCGCAAACTACTACTATTTGTTTACCTTTGCCAACGGGAGGAAAAGCAGGGGAAGGTCGAGGATGACCACCTCCACTTCAGTTCTTCAGTTCATGTTGTTATTCTTTTGACTTGTTGCAAATGTCTGTTACAAATATATCTCCGTTTACACCTGGCATGCCCGCACTGTCTCGGATGCCTTCCACAGAGTGTGCTTCTGGGCGTGTTGGCCAGCCTGTCGACTAGCCTGGTGAGCGCCACCTCCTCCATCACTTCCCACGCCGCCTCGCTGGGCACGGGCCTGGACACGGCATACCAGACGCTGGACCAAACGGACACGCAGTACGCAACTGCCATACAGAGCCTACAGGCAAGGCTGTTGGGCTGTTTACGAGATTTATTTGTATGTGAGATTGCTTTAGGGATTCACAACCAGGGGGCCTGAATGCATCCAGCGCGAGTGGGATCGGCTCTGCATAGTTTTAACTTGAATATTGGCAGACCAACGTTTGCCAAGCGCTTGGTCTGCACCACTGGAAAATGCATTATGCAGAAAAGCAGGTACAATTACAATGATGAAGAACGTCTTGAACGTTAAGTGGCTCTGGCGGCTGATCTTACTCACTCATTGTTTACTGTCTCGCCCACTTAACTAATCAATGAATGTCCAAACCACGTGCTGTCGCCCCGCAGCAAGCTGCTGACTGGGCAGCTGGCAACGCATCTGCCAAGGCCCAGGTGGCCTCCGACCTCTTGACCCTCACACTCAGGGCGCAGGCGGAGCAGGCAGACGCGCTGGCAGCTGCCGCCCAGCTGCTCACTGCCAGCCTGGCGGCCACTCAAACGTCACTCAATGACGTGCGCATGACAACGGCGCTCATCATTGATGGCATGGGGCGGGAAGTGTGAGTGGTGTCATGCAGCTGTGCCTCTCACACACTTGTATTGTTGTCTGAGTTGCGATCAGTGTGGTGCAGAAACGGTGACCGGAGTGCAGCTATGCCACGTCATGCACAGACATGCTGCCTCCAGCCCCCAGTCTCTCTGCCAATGTGTGTAAAGGACTGCCCAATCATAGACTTGACATTTCTTTGGCTAGTGAATCAGTTCAAAGCAGTATGATACCGACACACATTTTTCTTTGAGTTTTGTCGTTCACGTTTCTATTCCTCTCACAGGATCACCCAGGAGGCATTCAACCAGTACCAGGCATGCCTCACAGCACGTGGCGTGCCCAACGGCGCCACATGGGGCTGGACCATGCACCGGTACAGCGCCGCAGCCAAGCACACCAACACAACAGACAGTGGCACGATCATGGGCAATGCCAGGTGGGTGATGTGTGGAAGGGCAAGGCCAGGGATGCAGGGTCAGACTCTTTACCCAGAGCTCGCCCATCAAGCGTGTACGATCAACTTGCCTTTCATTTTACTAGCTGTCCTTGCTGTTGTTGTTTGTACCCTGAGTTCTTACCCTGAGCCCACCAGTAGATTGCTCACACGTGACTTCCCCATTCTCACGCACGCACGCACACACGCACACGCACGCTTGCACGCGCGCGTGCACACACACGCACACACACACACACACACGCACACACGCACACACGCGCACACACACGCACAC
>QAXH01005336.1:10718-26551 GCA_004335635.1 Chloromonas sp. AAM2
CACGCGCACACACACGCACACACACACACACACACACACACGCACGGTCCTGCGGTACCGTGGGTTGAACCATGAGAAGCTATGTAAATGATGATGAATGATGACACACGCACACACACACGCACGCACGCATCACACACGCACACACACACACACACACACACACACACACACACGCACACGTGAAACACAGCACCATCGCTGTGCCCTGATTTTGCATCCACACAGGAAGATGATGCGCTCCCTGCTAGCCCGTATCGGCAGCTCCTCCGATGACTCGGACTCTGAGGGCGAGCCGTGGGGCGGCTACGAGATAGCGGCGTGGGACGTTGATGAGGACGCCGTGCTCAACCAGGGAGAGGCGCTACCGGTAGGTCGATCTATCTGTCTATCTAGCTCAAAATGCAACGTTAGATGAATTGGTAAACCGTGCTTCGCATCTGTTGTTAATGGGCAGGGCGTGAGTGTTCATGGCTGGGGAGCAGCTCTGTCGATGACTGATTAATATGTACTGATTAGTGGAGTACACGGGGTTCTGGATGTGCAATCACGGAGAGCAACATGTCTGTCAGTAACATCATGAGTTGGTGCGTTGCTGTTGGCTTGCAGCGTTATGCGGGCCATGACGGCGCCAACAAGGTGCTGGGCGGGCTCTTCCTGCACACCACACGCAAGACCATTGCGCAGGTCACGGGCGGAGGGCCGCAGTTCGCCGACAGCCCGGTAAGGCACAGGGGTAGGCGTCAGGGTAGCACAACTGGCTAAGCACAAGCATCACCAAGCACCCAAACACGTGCACGAGGGATGATCAAGATTATCCGCCTTGAGCTTGAATTACATGCTCCAATGCCTACATCGTTCTGACACCTTTTCACCATGCACCGATTAGAGCGTCAACCTGGAGGTGAGTCAATCACGCTTGTGTTTATTCAAAACAGTCACTGCTTCGTGGCCACCCATGTCCTCATGGCCAACAATCAACATGTACTCACCTCCCTGCCACCTCATGCCCCCATGCCTCCATGCCCACATGCAGGACTGCCGTGGCCCGTTCAGCCACCTGATTGCCATGTGCAGCGGGAGTGTCAAGACCTCCACCCTCAGGGACCTGAGCGGGGTGGGCAACGATGCGGTGTTCAACACGCGATCGCAGCTATACAACGAAGATCTAAACTACACGGACTGGTGAGGAGATTTGCATCGCTTTTTTGTCACATCATGCTCTTGGATAGAGGCCGAGTAATGGGAGGCTGGGCGCAGGGATATGGCTGTTAATTAGAGCAGAATGGGGGTTAAGGCGGCACAAGCAGGCTACTCGGGCGCTAAGCAGGAGCCGCTACCCAGGTCTTCCTGGCTTGCCATGTGTTGTGCGCCACTTCTGACCCTGATCATGTTACAGCATGTTGTCTTCTCTTTGAGGTAGCCTCACAGGTGCAATCCTGATCATGGCAAGTTGGTCACCTTGCTCTTCACCTTCACCTCATACGTCACAGTACCTGTGTGTATGCCCGTTACGCCCGCAGGTACAACGCCGACCCTGTCAAGGGGGAGGTGAGCGAGTCTGGCACCCCCTTTGGTTTCTTCCACCACCCCATTGAGGGCTACCCAGAGGGGTACCCAGTGCTGCTGGACAACGTCATGTCGCAGGGCAGGGCATCGCAACTGCTCAACTACCTCAGGTGGGGCTTGAGCTGGGCTTAGGGCTGACTATCCTAACCGAATACCCTGACTTCAACTGACAAACATGGAAGGTACCATGGGATGCTGCGGAATCAGGTTGGCGCTAAGCCTTGGACCTGGGTTCAGACAAGGGTGGCGAACACGATCGTTGAGGCGGAGACAGGAGACGGGAGACAGGCAGGAACGACTGAATGGCGTGGAACAAGTCTGTTGAGTGACACAACAGACGGAATGGTGCCAAGTATGGGCATAACCAGTTTAGACAAAGTGGGCGCCGCCCTGACCGACCCTGAGCAAGGATACAAATATGTTGTATAACTGTAGGGACGGCGCTCTGTTGGACTCCGTGTTCACTGAGACGCTCAAGGCCCAGCTGATCACCTTTAACGCGGAGGCGGGCGTGTTCGGCTACTGGACCATGAAGGTGGCGTTCGGAAGCGCAGGCCTGCTGCCGGCACAGTTCGAAGCAATGGTGAGCAGTGACGACTTGTTGAGAGCTGCTGTGTCCAGTCACAGGCAAGGCACGAGCCGTCTCTGCTGTCCCGTTATGCTGCCCATGCCTTACTGTCAGTGTGCTGTTCCAGTCACTGTTTGCAGGACTGTCCATCCGATGCCGATCACACTGTTCTTGCTCTTCTGTCCTGTCACTCCTGTGCTCGGGCTTCCTGGAATGCCATGAGGCATCTCGCACACAACGCAGCCGTCAGGTCAAAATTACTCGCAAGGCCTGCCACAGGGCGATTCACAAGCAACGCCACCGCTGACCCTGCCATGCTCCTTGTGCTCTTTCAGGCTTTGCCCGCTGTGGAGTACTCCAAGGATCCGTCCAACTGGGACGTGCGCCGCATGGCCCCCGACATTGCCCTGCTGATGCTGGTGCTCATGTACACAGTCATGACGGTCCTGGACTTCTACTCGACGCTGCGCATGCAATTCAAGTTCAAAGCGCTGCAAACGGACGAAGACACTGTGCAAAAGTGAGTGACGGGCATGTGGGGGTTGGAGTCGGCCCGGGCAGCACAGTGAGTGGAAGGTGCTTGAAGAAGATCGTACGCAATGACCAAGGATAGCGTCGGTTGTGTCGCAAGTTCATTTTGTCACAGTGCTACCGCAGCAAATTCACGATAGCAGCACGTTTGCCCGTGTCCCATCTTTGTGACCATGGCTGGCTTTCCACGCTATGGCCAATGCTACGATGAAGCCAGACTGGTTGGGCAAGGCCGATTTCGTGGGCATGCCGCTTCCCTGTCGGGTTGATCTCAGGTACCAGTCCCGTAAGAAGGTGGTGACTCGCGTGTGGAGTTTCTCCCAGCGTCTGACCCTGGGCTGGGCCCTGTATGAAGTCGCCCTGTGCGCCATCATGATCGGAGCTGTGGCAACCTTCTACACGTACACAACACGCCTATCCATTACCAGCAAGTTCAACACACAGTAAGTTCAACACACAGTAAGTACAACACACAGTAAGTACAACACACAAAGTTCAACACACAGTAAGTACAACATGCTAAACAGTTTGTAATCACAGTGGTTGTAATCACAGATGCCTCAGTCAGTGCCGGGCCAATGCTGATGCGTCAGTCCTTGAAACGACAGTGATGCATTCACATGGAAGGCTCAAAACTGCCACTGCAAGCTAGGTTTCAAGTCTTCAAGCTTTCTTTCTGTCTCGCAGGTTTCAAGTCTACGACGCGATCGGTTACGCGCCCGCACGTTACCTTCTACCCGCGCGCACGGCCGCATCGGTCGCCGCTGCCAACGCCACAGGCATGGCCATGCCCGCTGGTGCCGCCGGACGGTACAGCCTGGTGGAAGATCTGGAGCCCATGCAAACACTGGGCGGCATGTTCACCGCGGCTGATGAAATGTACTATCTGGTGGTGAGTTGTGCGCCATTGCCATGGGTAAACGACACATGCACAGCATGTTCAGAATATTGCGCGGTTGGCATGGATCATTGGCCCAGCGGTGTTGACAAATGTGAGGATGCTGGTTTCTTCCTGTTGCCTGTCTGCATGCGTGTCTCATCTCTGCCAACGTATTTGTCACCCCTGCCCCTCCACGTGTTCCCCAGGTGCTGTACTACTTGTTCCAAGGCATGGTCCTTGTGATGCTGTTCATCCACGGCATTCACTACATCCAGTTCCAGCCTCGGCTGGCCCTCATAGCCAAAGTGCTGGTGAGTCCCACAAACGCAAACCTGTACAGAGGTCGAGGAAAAGGGAAGCTGTGCCCTTTGAAAATGTGGAATACTCTCTTGCCAGGCTACTTGCTGTCGAAAATCTATTGCTGATAGGTGCAGGGCATTGCTCTTATATCGGCAGGGTATTTCTTGCTCGTGCTCGTCATTCGCTCCCTTTTGTTGTTTACAACTTTTACATCGTGCAACAGAAGCGTGCCACGCAGGGCAGCCACCAGTGTGCACATCTCTTGGCAACATGCTCCACTTCAGCCCATGCTCTTCTTTGCCTGTTCCCAGGGCACTGTCGTCCCGGACATCTCCCACTTCCTCCTGACCTACGTGCTCATGGTCATCATGTTCGCCAGCGCCCTGACCGTTGCCTTTGGACCGCGCATTGAGGATGCGAGCTCATTCGACGACTCGATGGTCAACCTGCTGCTGTACACTCTGCTGGGGTGAGCTTTGCAGCACTTCGTGTGGAATTGGGACAGCATCAACCAGCAATGCGACTGGACACACAGCGAGCGCACCCCTGATTGCCTGCCGCATTCTCTTACACCAGCATTGAACCGGTGATCATTCTGCATCAGACCGCTGTCATCTGGTGGCATAACGCGTTGACGACAATATAACGTTCGCCGTTTCCGGTCCGATGCAGCCTTGTTGACTGCGCTTCCCTTTCGATGCAGCCTTATTCATTGCACTTCGCTTTTGTGGCAACCTTGTTCCTTTGCAGGGATAAAGTGGGCGACCGGATCCTGCGGGCTGCCACTGACCCGGTGCTGTCCGGCGTCAATGCGGGCGAGCGATTTCTAGCCAACGTGCTGCGATTCCTCGTGCCCCTGCTCATGACCCACGTGATGTTCGCCTTCCTGCTGGCCATCCTGCTGCAGCCATACACGCTGCTCAGGATGCAGGCCAGCAAGGCTAACACAGTCTGGAAGGTAAGCATATGCCTGGAAGCCTTAGCTCAACGTTATTCGCTTGTTTGTTTGCTCGTTTGTTCATGATTGGGGTCAGAATTCAATTGACGTCGTGTGGGGTTGGTTGGTTGGTTGGTTGGTTGGTTCGTGCTGGCCATGATTTTTTTCCCGTCTTGCATGGGACGCAAGTGTGCCCATGCTGGCATCCAGCCACTTGCATGTGTCAAGACTTGTTTACGTCATGAGAGTGCCGAGGTTCTCATGTCTTACCAAATCGCGGCCGACCTAACCTTGGTGCTCTGTCTGTAGGATGTCCTGGAACGCTGCAACTGGATGTTCCAATCGCACGGCCCCAGCCGAGCACCTGGCAACAAGCACATGGACAAGCTGGTTGACCTCCTGCTGTTCGTTCCGGACAAGGTGAGCCTCCCATGCTGTGTCATGTGCATGCCTTACGTGTGCCTCTAGCCATGCAAGGCTCATGGCTTCTCTCAGGCGTTGGCCATGTATGCTCGGTCATGTATGTATGCTTTATCCAGCCTGACGGCTCCAGGCTGTGCAGTTGGGCTGCACACGGTGCAATGTGTGCATATCTTTGATCAGTGCCAACAACCGCACTTCAATCAATTCACGAACATTTTCAGTTGCGTTCTGATGCCCATCTGTTTCCACGTGCATTGAAGAGGACTTTTCCGTACCAGTTCTTGATTGCTGTTGATGCGGACGACTGAGCCGACGTTTGTTGCATGCCCTTGTTACGTTCTTGCAGCAAACCATGTTCGAAAAGGTTGCCAGAACCGCGAGCGTCACGCTTCTGCAGCCCGCTGTTCGGGCTGTTACCCTTGTGACGACCGCCAGCAACCGACTGAACCGCATGCAATCCAACGATCGCACGAGTGCGGTCAAGGTGGACCCTGTCGTCAAACTGGATATGGGACCAGGACGAGCAGTGAGTGAATCTGAAGAAGCTGGCACCTGATGTGTTAAACCGCTTCAGAGTGCAAGCCACCCTCCCACACATATTGAGAAAGTGACCGGCGCCTTGTGCGATTGCGACGCGGCTACGTCTGACGTTTCACGTTGAACAAACAAATCTGCTGTTTACTTGATGCTTGCAAACACAGTTGCTGGGTCAATGCGACTCTCACTCGGTTGACCACTTGCATGTTTGTGCAGCCTGTGGGCCTCAACCTGGTTCAGCTGTCGACCAAGCTGCGGCGCGCCAGCCTGCTCATGTCCGACCAGCCCATGGATACGATTCCAACTGCCATGTCACAACCCATGTCACAGCCCACCACGCCCAACAGGTGTGTTCCCGTTTGAGTCGTGCGATTCTGACAGCTAGCGCTGACCAATCATCGGACTTGGTTGCAATGTAGCATCAGCAGCGTCTGTTGCTCTCTTGACTGAATGCAACGCTCGAATACGATGAAGCATACTCTGGACGCTTCTGGTGCTCGCAGGAACGACATGTCCGTAGCCACCCAATTCAGCTCGCGACTGGAGCGCAGCTCCAGAACGTCGCAAGTCAGCCTTTTCAACGAACCGGGGGTAGGAGATGGCTTACAACGGCATTCTCAATGACGGTCTTGGAAATCGATCTACAATGGTAGAAAGAACCGATCTACAATCACAATGACACTCAGTGCGTCATCGCATGATGTTGGATCGGAAATGAAGCAAGATGTTGCGGGGACACACAGATGAACTGATATCAGCCTAGCCGCATGGCTCTTGCCTCAACCCGAATGTGCATCACATGGACTGTGCTGTGCAGGGGCAAGACCCTACCGTGGTGGCGCAGAACCTGCTCCTGCGCATGCAAGCTCCCAATGAACCCGAGCGGCGCAGGGTTGGCCTTGGGCCCCTGTCCAAGTCGAAACGCGTCTCCAACCGAATTCATCCCGACCTGGCCGCCATGAACTCCATCGTCCTTGCGTCGTCACGTACATGGGATAACTGCGGCAGTTCTCAGCAGTTGGGACAACAAATGCCACAGCAGCTCAGGGGATCGCGGAGCAGCAGGATGCAATCAAACACGGACAGCGAGAGCGGTAGAAGCGTCGCACTGGCACACTCCTACTCGGCGTGTTCGATTCCAGGAGCGGCTAACACAGCTGATGATGGACACCAGGACGGTGGCGTTGCGCTACCTTTGCGCTCGCGACTCAGCATGCGAGTTGTGTCGGATCTGGATGCGAGCGATGCTTTATCCGCTGTCGATGCTCTTCCTCTTCCAGGCCTGCCGTCGCCAAGTGATCCAGGTATTTGAATTGTCGCGAGTTTTGGTGCAGCATCCGTTTTGTTTCCAGTGTTGTGCATCATGCTTGTCACTCTGACTGTGATGCATGAAGTTGCATTCAGAGCTGGTTGGGTAAAGAATTGTCATCTGCAAAAGGCCACGCAAGATGGAACCATCTTGTTTACCATGCGATTGCTGATGGTCTCTGCAGGAAGCCTGCCTGTCAGCAAGGCACGGCGACTCGCACCGATCAAGTCAGCAGCGCCAGCATACAGCCTTGGCCCGCCACCATTGCCCAGCCCCAAGCCTGCAAATGGCCTGCGTGCGAGCTCCTCGCACCCAGAGGCGCCTCCATCACCATTTATGGCTTCCTCTGAGGCGCTAGGAAGTGCGCCTGCATCGCCTGTTGCCCGTGCACAGTCCAGCATGGCCAATGAAATCGTACCGTCTGTTCCAGAGTCTCCAGCTTCATCTGAAGCAGCTGGGCGCACCGGCTCCGTGACAGCCACTGGCTTGAACAGGCGCGGCAGCATTCTGCGGGTGAACCAGCATGGCGAACGCCCTATCTCAGCCAGGACAAATGCTCGCATCAAATTCACGGTGCGTGCAGGCTTGGTTTGTATCAGGACTATGCAGGTGACATGCACTGAAAAAAGCTGTTTGCGTCGGTTCGCACGACCTGGACACACGTGTGCGTGTGTGTGTGTCTAAACCCTAGTTGGGCTTGCCATATAATCCCCAACCAGTTAGGCATTGCGACTTGTACAATGTTGAGATGATGCCTCGTAGCTGAGAGCATCAGGCCAATAATGTTGCGAACCCTTCCATCCAATTCTCGTGTCGCCGTGTTCTGACTGTACCCTCTGTGCATGCTTGCAGGACACGGACCTGATGCTGCCAGATGGGCAACAAGTACCACTTCGATTGCCACCGCAGCCTAAGCTCGCATGGATGACCTCCCATGGCTTGCCTGGCCTATCCTCGCCTCGTGTCATGCTCTCGACCATCCGCAGCTTGAAGCAAGAGCGATGCTTGAGGCAAATCCGCAGCCTGCTGCTCAGCCCGGGGGACATGGGCGACCATTGCGGGCACGTGCACGCTTCGCTCGCCTGTGCCACTGCTCTCATTGACCAGGCAGCACGTATGGCGTCAGACCTACGCAGTGCAGCAGAGTACACTCACGCCATGGCGAAGCTGTTTGAGTTATCAGCTGCAAAGTGGGCATCCCGGGCAACCGCAGCGCAACGCCATCGCAGCCTTAACTCCAGCTTCAGCACACCTTTGAGCCCGCGCAGCACTGCCGACCTCCAGCAGCCAAGCATAACGACGGTGGAAGATCTGAACCGTTGGCTGCGTTTGAATACGCCCGCGGGCAGCCGCCGCGTGTCGTTGGTTCAGCAGCTGGTTCATCAAGAGCAACAGGAAGTAGCGCTCTGGCAAACCCGCTCCCTGTCGCCCAGGCAAACCGCTAGCATCAGGCAGTCCAGCCCTGACCGGATGGGAGATTTGCCTGACGCTATCGCGGCAAGCACCCTCGACGACTTGCCCAACTCCATCACCACTGCACCTCTGCCAGATAATGCAACGCATGCCAGCAGCAGCAACGTTATCGCACAAGCATGGAGCCCTCTGGGCAAACAATTACAGGATGGAGCTCTGCCAGTGCAGAAGGCGGTCAAACAAGAGCAAGAAGTCGAGGCATCCACCACCCCAGCAGCGGCAATTACCCCAGTCGTGGCATCAGGAATAGCTTCTTTACAAGCTGCAACAGTGAGTAGCCCGTCTCCTTCACCTGCAAAAGGTGCAGGCACAGCGCGCAGTGGTCGCAAGGTGCAAAAGAAGTCCAAACGCGTCGCACCTTTGCCAATTCAGACCGGAAAACACATGCCTGAAGAAGCCACAGTCGAGGCACCTGCTGGTAGCAGCACAGCGGCCGCTGCGCATACACCTGTGGCAGCTGTCCTTTCCAAGAGCGACCCAGCTTTGCCTAGATCAGTAGCAGAGCTGCCGGCACATGATGCTTGATTCAAGGCACGAGGCACATGGCATGCATGTGACGCAAGGCTGCACATCTTGAACTCTGAGAACCCTCTAGAAGATAACAAGAGGTAGAGAAGCAGCTGCTGTGAACACCGTCATGCCACAGCAATGTGGCTTGACGTGCAGCCGCAGCAGCGACACGTGAAGCCGTTGACAAACACGCATGCCGTGGTTCTGATATTCTTTCCATTCATGAGTTCCTTTATGTGCACTCGGACCCCACCTGACCCTTTCTTCAGCTTCTATCGCTGGCTCGAATGCGGGCATTGTTTTTCTCAGTTAGCAAGAAAACTGCCCGGACACGTGCAAGCTGCCACTGACTCTAGCCGGTTCTGCGAAGAATTGGTAGTTCGCCATCATACTCATCTACTCATCATCATACTCATCTCAATCATCACACTTAAAATGCACGTTGGCACAGCTAAAGCTGTTGAGCTGCACCAGCTGGAAAATTGTGCAACAAGCCTGGCATGAGTCGTGGCATGGCTGTGCAACATTTTTCACCTACTTGATACTGATGGCTTCGTTCTCAGCTGTGCTTGATGTGATTGTTGGGGCTGCCTTGTCAGGGATTCATTCCATGAAATTTGATGACTCCGAAATGACAAGAATCGGACTGTTGTGTACCCATGTTGTGGCATGTCTTTCGTCTTCTTTGAATGGACACGGACACGCCCAGCGGATACAGCAGATTGTCGGGCTGACTACTGAATTGACGGACACGGCATGGTTGGTTACAGGCAGTTCTAACATGGTTGCGTGGCGGCAGTTGCAACATTCTCTGCATGGTGGTGTTTCCGACACGTTTGCATGGTGGCTAGGGCCTTGGATTCCCCAGCGGCCCTTCTAGCTTGTTCGCCAGGGTTTTGGCTGATGCTTCCTGCATCAACGCATGTCCAACAACGGCCATGCCAGTGTGTCCATACGGAACATCTACATGATGGTCCGTGCTCCAGCGATTCTAATCTGACACCACAGAATATGTAACGTAATGCAGCTTTTACGACAGCCTGTGTGTCCTTGTTGCTGTGGTGCGAGGTTGGTATAAGGGAGCTGACACTCCTCCCAAATGCTGAAGCAACGGGTACTAAACGCTGGCTGCTACATGTGTTGAGACTGAGGTACATGGCTGCTTTGATTCAAGCTGCAGTAGACAGTGGAATGGCTTGTGGTATGGTTTACTGCTCGCTTGAAGTTGCATTCAGAATATGGGTGAGCGTGTGAGGTGTTTGGAATCTGTAAGATGAATCCATTTCGTCCTCCACGTGCAGGGAGCTTTTGTAATGTGGCAGCAAAGGCACGAGGCAGGAACGCGAGGCAGGCTCGACCGATTGCAGTCTGGCACTTGCCTTGAACCGTTACAGCAGACCTACTAGCACAAAAAAAAAGAAGTTTGCCAGTGTGAAGTGAGGTCTGTAATACCAAGCGGGGTGAACATCGCATGTTATGTTAGACGGTGCATTGCCACTTCTGGGACAGCAAACCTGGACTAGACAGGAAGTGTAGTGTCAAAAGACAAAAAGGGTGTGTGAACCGTCTGACCGGTAAACACCTCAGAAGTCGGTAATGTAAGTCGCCACCAAGTGTTCCAGCTGCTTCGCTCTCTTGAGCAAACTCGTGTGTTGCGCACGAAGACGTCCCACAGCCTGTTTCCAATTCTCTCTTCTTCTTGGTCGCTCTGCCAATGGAAGTTCATCTGAGGGTGGCGTCTTCTGCCCTGCGTCCAGTGGAGGCTCTTCTGTTGCTTCGTTTGACATAGTGGGTCTCTTCTTCTTCCTCGAGGAGTGTTGGTGACGCAGGTGGTGCTATTCTGTGGTGTGCATGTGCGCGTGGAACACATGAGGGTCACCTACACTGAGACCAACACCGCTTTTGAGGTCACAGGCAAGCAGAGGTGTGTCCTTCACGATGACCATATGACCATATTTCACCGACAAATCAACTCATTCAAACGCACACACAGACACACCAGACCCAACAGAAGAGCATTACCACTGGTTTCAGTGCAAGACGCAAGAATTGTCCCAGAACTGGCAAACTTCTTTTTTTTGGTCTGATGTTACAACCTACCCAACGTAGCAGCCAAGCGGCCAGAACACGAACAAGCACATTCCTGTTATGTGTAACCGCAACAGATCTACAGGTCTAAGTGCTACCAATGCAACAAATCTACCAGCTCCACGTCTATCAACACTGTCGTACCATCCACAGCAAACAGCAGCCACACTTGCTCTAGTGGCGTTTTTGTGAATTGTCCCACAACTGGCAAACATCTTTTGTTTTGCATAGATCTGACTGCTATGGCCTCCAGGGGAACTTTGGGAACGTAGTTGAACGTCAAAGCAGAGCCGTCAAAGGACACGGGACGGGATGTGTACCGTCCTGGCCTACCCTGAGCAAGAAATACGAAAGGCAGGAGTAAAGGCAGAAACAGGCCCGGAGACAGAAGTGATCCGGGCCAGATCAGACACAGGAAAGATTGAGAGTCAAACGTTGTGCCTTGCACCCTGCTGCGCAGCAGCTTCACAGGCTGCTTTGTACCCATATCACAATGATGGTAGGCCAGGTACAGAGGTCACCAATGCCAGATAGATAGGTGCCACCAGGTGCACGACTGGTTCAGGTGTCATGTTCCGGAGGTCTTGATTCTCGCATACTCAAACACACACATGGAGAGATGGTGGCATTAGGTCACCGGCCATGGCCAGTTAGACCCTCTTGCGGTCAGGCAGAGTTGTCATTTGCATTGCAGTAGTTAACGTTTTGTGGTGTGCTCAGCGCATTCGTCTGCATGAGCCAGGAAGCCTTGTTGGTGATTTGAAGGGACCTGATGGATGTTCAATCCATGCCCGATGTGTCCCTCTCCGACGCACTAACTTAGTGTGGCACACTAACTTAGTGTGGGCCAAGTGTATCAGTCCATTCAAGCTTTTATGATCGCCTGTAGTGCGTCAGCCCGTGTAAATGAAGTTGCATGTGGAACACAGCACACGTGCCAAGACCAGGCGCACAGTTCTCCCTGCTGCGTATATTACCTTGACTGCCTTGTCACAATCGGCCCAGACATCCCGATGGCAGCTTTTGAAGAGTCGCAGCGCCTGTTGATCGTCAAGTGAACAGCCGTGCTGGGCAATTCAAATTATCAGCGGTTAGCGCAAGATGGCGAGCAAGAAAGGCACCGCGTCGGCAGCGCCACCCAATCGCTTGAAGACGCGCGCTCTCACGCTTGGGGTGCGTCCCGCTCAATAGCGTGTTTCAGGCGGAACCTTGGCCGGCCCCATGTGACCATGCGCCTCTGCGATGCATGCAGATCCTAGCGCCGGAGCAGCCTGCTACAACTCTGAGCCTGCCGGTATCAAAGGGTGAGCGTGGTGGTAGGCACATGGGCTGCATACGATGTACGGGATTGGATGCTTAGGGTAAGGCATGGAAGAGCTGCAGGGTAGACATTGTCTGTAGGTTGGTTCGCATGCATACTTGGCTCAAGCCGTTGTCATGCAGTAGGCTACGCTGACAAGAGTGCTTAATGCAAGGGCACATCAAGGGATTGCAAGCAGCAGGCTGCACATTGCAGCAGGACACTGAGACCTGCATGCATTTCCCTGCCCGCCCCACCCAAGAAACTATCAGCAGGCTGGGCGTTAATTGAGTTAGTGGTCAAGTGTTCGCTATGAGGTGCCTTGAATCATTAGCTGGAGTTGATTGAATTATCTACTCACGCTAGGCTGTATGGGATATTGAGTCACTCAAGATTTGCTGTAGTGCCCAAGTATTCCCGACTAAAACACTTTCTGTTCCCCACTCTCGTGAGGCCTGATGAATTGATTTTCAGTAGCTGACTCGAGCTATCACGGATAGTTGTAAATGGGATTTCTCGCTATCTGCTATGGAGCCCCGTGTTGCCTGCCCTGCAGCCCTGCTGAAATGCAACGGCCAGGACATTCTCAAAAAGAGCAGTGTGCGGAAGAACAGGTGGGTGCAGGCTGCACTGCTACACTGCTTTGCACAGTATTTGGAAGATATATGCCACTCCACACACATAAAAGCACTCGAAGATACGCACCTGACCTTTTGCCTGGCTACCTGAGTGTCTTTGTCTGCACACTGCTGAGTGAGTGGTGCACTGCATCCATGTCAAGCAGCGTGCATCCATGTCAAGCAGCGTGCATCAATGTGTTCTCGTTGACATGCTGCAAACGCATCACCTGACATACTGAGTCACCCGGCTTTACCTTGATGTTGCAGATATCTGATCATCATGAACTGCCTGCTCGCCCCGGCAGCTGCTGGCAGACTGGTAAGTGCATGCTGGCGGCACAGCCACTGTGTAGTTGGCTGCATGCATACCTCATGCTCCATGACACCCACCTTCAGATTCGGTCTGCTGACCCAGTCGATACCAGGTCACACCAGGGAAGCCGTCACAGGAGACGGGCGTGGTTGGGCACCGCCCTCGCCCACTTGAGACATAAAAGCAAAGCAAGGCGAACACACCCAGCCCACGTGCAGGCACATGTGCCTGGGCCTGCCTCTGTGCGCCATCCAGGATACTCATGCCTTGGTCTGACCTTGCTCGCTCACATAAAGTCGGCCCCACGCACATGCGCCTTGGCCTGACCTGGTGCACAGGGCACTCTGGCTCAGCTCGACTCAAAGGAGCCCATCATGTACATCGACTGCCCCTCGGGCAGGATCAAGCTGTTTGGCACGCTGGTGTTCCCTAAGAATAAGTGAGTGTGTGTGTGTGGAGAGGATTTGGTTGATGTGGGTGTCACGATGAACTGTCCAACTGGACATGCGCTGCATGGCCAGGGGCTGCAGGGGGATTGAAGTGCTCTTATGATTGATTGCTCGTGTTCCCTGAGTGTGGTCAGGGGCTGCAGGGGCATCAGAATGTTGCTCTGATTGCCCAGCACTCGGCAACAGATATTGCTGATGTCACCAACTGGGTGGACTGTTGCTTGACAAGTGTGCTGCCAAGTGTGACAAGTGTGCTGCACTCAGGTACATGGTCATGCGCACGGGTGGCCAGGCGGGCGTACTCTGTGAGGACGTGTTCGAAAACATGGCGAGTGGTGGGCCGCACTGCTGGGCCTGTGGGGATGATGTCGGGGGCGAGCAGGGGCGGACGCGTGTGAGATTTGTGCTTCAACGAACGCACCACAGACGAGTCCATTGCATGTTGTGGCTTATGAGGCTTACTCGCAGTCATTACGCACTGTCGCAGCAAGCAAATGCGTGGCCCATTGTGGCAGCTATGGCAACCAGGCGTGGCCAGCCATTTACAATACCTTGGTACCCTTTGAATAATTTAGAATACCTTGGTAGGCTTGGTAGGCTTTGGTGGGCCAGCCATTTAGACCGTACGTACCTTGGTACGTGTCCCCTGCCAAATCCTGGCCTTGGGTTTTGCACAGTGCTGCTTGCTTGAGCGTGGCAGCATGGCATGCGCTCTGCATGACCCTGAGTTCCCCTGCCGATTTCAGATCGTTTTCAGCGAGGCCTGGTGGATCGGCAGCAAGGCCGACAACCCCGAGGAGGCGCGCCTGCCCATGCCGGTGGAACTGCAGCTAGAGAAGCCACACACAAACTATGACTACGCTTACGGGGCAGCAGGTGCGACTGGATCATTCACTCACTCATTCATACACTCACTTCTCACTCACACACACTCATCAATTGTTACATCAATTTCAGCCACCTGTGCAGGTTGGCTGTGGACTCAAAAAGTCGTAAAATGTTCAGCAGTTCTTGTAGCTTGCTTGCACCTCCCAGCTTACCACAAACCTGTAGCGCAACCTTCAAAAGACAAAGTTTTCAAACGAACCTCATGGGAGTGGACAGGGCTCACCAAGTTTGTGAGTATCGCAAGTCTGTGCAAGTATTGCAAGTCTCAAGTGTCACACGCATGTCTGTGCAGCTGGCGCCTACCAACCCACCGCTGCACGGTCCCGCCCCACACTGGGCACCCAGCCGGATGCACCCGCCAGCCAACTGGACACAGCAGGCGACGCAGCCGCTAGTCAGGGCGGTGTGGAGGGCCCCGCCAGCGCCCTCCGGCCGCGCCGCGTCTCGGCCGCCCGTCGCACGTATGCGGGACTGGATAGCGAGGAGGAGGGAGAGATGGATGTGGATGTGGATGAGGTGGCGGGAGCAGGAGCGGAGGAGGGTGATGGGGTGGTGCAGGCGGCGGTGGGGTGGGGCGGAGGCAGGGCACGCACAGTCAGGTGCGGGTGTTTGTGCGTCTCCATCTGTTTACATGCAGCACGTACCTGCACGTCTGAACTGTTTCTAACCCACATGTATCCAGGTATCATCCCTGCTTTGTTGCAGCCCCACATGCGCTGGAATGGAATTGTTTCGGCCGCCGTACTGCAGGCCCACTTGCCCTTCCTTCTCATTACCGTACGACCGCAGTTTTCTTTACGGACGCGAATTTGATTTTGGTCCGGAATCAGTAAAAAAGGCGGTTCGCCGCAAAAATAATTGCATGCCCGTCCACAAAACACAAAAGAAGTGCGGTCGCAGTTCAATTACAAAAAAAACCGACAAAAAAACTTTCAGTTTTGCGCGCCATTTGCGCTCTATTTGAGGCAGCCGTCATTGTAAACGCAACAAAATGCAAGCTGCCAAGCCTCTCGCCCCCAGCCGGCCTCCGGGAGGCCAGAAGGGTACTTCTGATTTCTGGCAGCCCAAGGCTCAATGGGTTGTCAAGGAGAATCTGCCTGCAGCTGCTCCGCCCAAAACACCTGTCCCTCCACGTGCC
>QAXH01005336.1:26600-38597 GCA_004335635.1 Chloromonas sp. AAM2
GCTCCGCCCAAAACACCTGTCCCTCCACGTGCCAAGCCAGTGACCATCAAGCAGGGGTACTGGCAGGGGCAGGGGCGCTGGCAGGGGAGCTGGAGCTGCAAGGGGCCGCGGCAGGGGCAGGGTACCCGCCGCAATTCGGATCATCGGATCTGAGTCTGATTGACGCTTCCTTATGACTGAACGTATGTCGCCTGAGCATTTGGATTGCGCGTTGAGTCAAGTTTATGTTGCATGGTGGCCTTGGCTACCTGTTCTCTGTTGTTCTCTGTGCAAAACGTGTAAGCTGATTTTGGCAAGGATTCTTGTCTGAAATCGGTAAAAAATCGCTTGAATTTGTGGTCGATTCAAACTGCGTTCATCTAAAAAATAAATGGTGTTTTTCCGGATCCGTAAAACTTAGCATCCGTAAAGAAAACTGCGGTCCTACGGTAAGTGATGCTTTGACCAAGCTGCGAATGCAATGTTGTATCAATGGTGGTGATGACGACAGTCTGTTTGCACAGTGTAATATGGTGACAATGTCTGCCCACAGAATGGTCCGTGGCGCTGGAGTTGGATCCGATGATGACGACGACCCAGACGAGGAGGCGCCTGCCAGGACCACCACGGCCCGCAAACCCGCCAACAGTACTGGCCCCAGGCGGGCGGGTGGGGTTGGGGCGGCCAGGGCCAACGGACAGGGAACCAGTACGGCCAAGAAGCCAGCGGCCAAGCGGGGGAAACGTGAGTCAGTCAAAGGATGTGTGTGTGGAAGTGTGTCGTTGTTAAGTCTGAGGCAAGCTTGCAAGACTGTGCCTTTGGTTTGTTCATTTGTTACTATTTATGCTTCAGCACCTCATTCAGTCCAGTCAAACCTTCCAGCACATCCTTGCAGGCAACGTATGGAGCGAGGACGAAGATGACTACGAAAGTGAAGAAACCGACGTCTCATCTCTACCGAGTGATGAGAGTGATGGGGACCAATCAGCCGATGAGGAGGGCAGCGAAGGGGAAGGGAGCGACGGTGGTAGTGAGGGGGTAGAGAGTGGGGATGATGATGCTGATGATGATGAGGAGGGCAGTGATGGCGACAGTGACGGAGACAAGGTGTCCAAGGGAGGCAAGAAGGCATCCAAGGTGTCCAAGGTGCCGTCCAAGGCTCCCAAGGCAGCAGCGTCTGCAGCGGCTAAGCCCAAGGCGCCCAAAGCCAAGCCAGCGCAAGCAGGTAGGAAGAAAGGGCTGACCACACTTGCAGAGGCACGCAGAACTCAGTTGTCAAGTACATCGGAATGCTGTGAAGCAGGTACCCAAGTGTTGCCTAGTCACAACCTCTGCAACATCCGCTGTGCACCACACAATGTCGTGGTCACATTACGGCTTCCTCATCTAAGCAATCTCATGCAGGGGCTGGGGCAAGAGTACCAAAACCCTGTCAGCATATTTATTGCTAGGTCAAGTCAGGAAGAACCCTGCCGGTGACCTGCTGGTGTGCTGCAGGCCCTCGCAAGCCAGCAGCAGTCAAGAAGCCGCCGGCAGCCAAGAAGCGACGGCGCACATCCAGTGAAGACGAGGAGCCCGAACCTGAAGAGGAATCAGAGCCAGAAGAGGAAGAGGAGGATGCAGAGGACAAGGATTCAAAGCCTGCCAAGTTGCGGGCTGTGGGGCCAGTGGCGTCGCAGAGAGCGGCTAGGCCGAGCGCGGCAAAACGGAAACCCAAATACGCAGGTAGGGTTGGAGCATGTACGGCGGTCTGTGTCCGGAGGGCAGCCTGGGAGCAGGGTCAGCAGTACTGCACTAAAGTGGTCGGATTTCGATATGAGTTGAACCCAGTTGGGTTGATGCGTATAGGAGAGATGACCACGGCAGGCCCGCACTGGGTACAGACAGTATGGGTGATGCATGGCTTGCGAACAGTATGCATTTCATGACGTTCTATGATCTGCCCAGGTAGACCAGTGGCTTGGGGTTAGGGTTAGGGTTAGGATTAGGGTTAAGGGGTTGCGGGTAAGGGTAGACCAGGGTTATGGTTAGGGGAGGGGGTGGGATAGGCCAGCGGTCCACCTGGTCTGCCCAGGTACACCAATGATAATGCATTGCCAGGTGTTAAGTATGCCCTTTCTCATGTTTTAGCAAGACAACTGATTTGTGCGTGTTTCAATGTGGCCTGCAGACAGCGAGGATGACGACGAGTCAGAGCCCGAGTCCTCCTCCCTGTCAGAGGCGGAGGACAGCGACGAGGACATGAGACCCAGGAAGAAGCGCAAGCCGGCGGCCCAGGTGCGACTGAACGCCCGTTGACCGCCAGTCAGGTGGCGCAGTGTCGGTACGTGGGCTGATCTCGTGTGCTGCAGAGACAGTGAACCCGCGTGTTGAAGACTTTCCCAGCTCGTGTGATTGGTTGCTGCGTTTCCCGCTGAATGCTTAGGAGGGTGATGTGGCTGCTGAGCGCCTCACCACAAGCTGCAAACCCTTAGTAGGCCTTGTAATGATGTTGATGGTGACGTTGGAGCTGTGTCCTGCGAGTTGACATGTCTCACAACCTGTGCGTGCTTCCTGCAGGCCCCCGCTGGGCAGACTGCCCGGAAACAGCGTGCGGTGGCCCAGCTGGTGGCCAAGACCACCATTGAGATTGACCTATCCGAGTGAGTCCACATAAGAATGGGATTCGGGGATGACACGGTGTTATTCTCAATGCTGCCCGCACCCTGCGGGACAACAGCCCTTCACGAGCTGCACAGCATGTACCAGCACACAAGCCAGGCACATACACCATGCACCAGTCACAACCAAGGGACATATACTACGTAAAACAACACACACATACACATTTGAATTCAGTAGGTGTTGGGCTTCAGCTTGTGCTCCAATCATTGGGTCGCGTCACACTCAGTTTCCACGGATTGCCAGCAACCACGGCGCATTCCATATGCACAGACCCGTGAAGAAAAGCCATGCTGGCGCTCCACCGCTCAAGCCCATGCACAGCAGCCCAGACCGGACTAGCTTTGCTCGCCGTGAATGCATTTCAAGGCTGTGCTGATCGTGGCTGTCCTCCTCATGAACGATTTCCAAGGCTGAGTTCATGTTTTCCACCGCCTGTGCAGCGACGATTACTAGCTGGAGAGACTGCAACGCCAGTGCACGGACACCACGTCCAGTTCGGCGTCATCCCTTGTCACCTGGAACGTCTCAACACAATTGATGTATCAGTATCAATGCGCTGCTGCCCATGTAACACCACTGTCAAGCTCGTGCTTGATCAGTACGGAACAAAAATCTTTTGTTTGACACGTTTGCTGTATCATGATCAACTTCTCCGGCGCAGCTGCCTCGTACCTCATGGACACTGTGTGCCAGCCAGCTGCTGCCACTGAGTTGCGTTGACAGCACTGCATTGGGCAGTCACGTGGGTTAACCATGACTGTGTGCCTGGGCATGAGTTTTCAAACGTGGTATATTTCAGCCAGCTGTGGTTCTGGTTCCCTGCAGTATTTTTTTTATCATCACCCTGTGCCACCCACACCTTTGGAGCTCAGCCGTGACCGTCCCTGCCTGTACCCTGCATGATGACCGACTTGCACTCCGTCTATCATCTCAGAGGTTGCCGGCCTTGGGTTTTAGGTCTTCTCGTCTCATGTCTGTCTTTGTACTTTTGCATTGACTTTTCTTGCACTCTTTTCTCCTGGACGTTTCCTGCTGTTGCTCAGGGTTTGTCAAGACGGTGTCCTCATCTCTTGCATCGTTTGTTAACATTCACGCTGTGGCTGGCCGCCCGGCTGTAATACGCATTCTGTAGTCAGGCCAGCAGGCATCTCAATACAAAGCTGTGCCTTCACCGAGGCCTGAGCTTGCCGGATTTTATTTTACGTTGTGCATACAGCTCATGTTGCCTTCACTCGCCATGACGAGCGGCAGTACCGACATCTGCAACAGACGTGGCAGTCATGGCATTGCCTTTCCATTACTTCCCTTGGGAGCGCACTATATGACTGCTTAACACCAGGGAGATCTCGACCACTTTACGCCATCGGTTGGTCACCTTGGGGTTGTTACATTTGAAATTGTAAATTACCAAAACCATGTAGACACAGTAATCGCAAGTGGGAAAAGTGCTTTTCCAGTTGCCCAAAGTTTCAAGGACTGGTCTCCCCCATGTGCATCGCAAGTTGGATAATAATCTTGTGCTTTGCCCGGACATGATGTAAGAGTAACCAAGGAGCAGCTGGAGCATCAATTGTAACATACACAGAGCTGTGTGCTTTACGGTTTGATTAATCGAATTTAATGCACCGATTCATCATGATGTAGCTCTCACCAAAAAAATGAGCCTGGCCAAGCTTTGTATGAATCACATGATGTCACGTGATGCCATCGTGTTGAAAGGGCATGGCATCCTGGGACTGCTGCACCTCGCCAAGCTTCAGTGCACAACGAGCACTGTACAAAACCCAAACGCCTCCAAAAGGCGCATGGCCAACTTGTCAGGCCAGCCACCAGTCATAGAGTTGGACAACAAGGTGGATACGAAGGGTAGGTGGACAGGGGCATCAGTACTGCTTGCTCCACGTGGGCTGTGCGGGTGCGGCCGGGCCTGTGGGTGCGGCGGGCAGCGCCCAGGGCAGGTCCACCTCCTCTGATGCAGCATAGAACCCTTCGATGTCGTAAATCTCTCTGTGAACAACAAGCAGCAGGCTGTCTCTTGCAGCTGGAGGGGGCGACATCAGCTGTCCTCTTGCAACCATAGTGGCAGGCAACGGCACAGCAAACCGAGGAACAGAGCAAGATATGGCTTAAGCATGTCAAAAATCCCCAATGCAAAAGCTATAATCGGGTTCTCAAAGTAGTCTATCCACCTCCCGTACCAACCCCGGATAAGTTTTTAACACTGGTCTTCCCCCTTCGCAGACTATCCAAGCTGGCCCACGGGTTGATTTGAGTCCTCGTAAATAACCCTGACTCCCACCATTGCCGGCTATCCAAGCCTGTCGCGGCACAGGACAGCATCCAGCACCCTGTCTGGCAGAGCCTTACCTCTGCTCTGCTGTGAACAGGTGCACGACCACATCCCCGTAATCCAGGCACTCCCATGGGCTGGTGCCGGGCTGGTTCTGCCGCTGTCTGTCGGGATGGTCGTCGTCAACCATGCGCTCAATGCGAGCCAGGGCAGCTAGCAACTGCATGTATGGGAGAGCAACAGAGCATCAGCCGGCAATGCTGGGGAACAGTCAGAATTACAGGCACATGTGGCTGTGAAGCACATGCACGGATCCAGCACATCATGGGTTACAGGAGGGGCATTCTAGGAGAATGGCTGGGCAAGGAAGGCATCACAGGAGCAGCTGCTGCAAGAAGCTTGATGAACATGGGAATGAGTGAGCACTAGCCTGTGCGGAACTGGCCAGTGTTGTTGCTATGGTGAGGCCACACGAACAGACTTGCATAAAGATTTGAACACACTTGCATAGCGGCTCAAACACACTTGCATAGAGGCTCGAACACACTTGCATAGAGGCTCCAACACACCTGCGGTTTACTGAAGACAGTGGCAAACACCATGTAGCTGGTCCAGCTGATTTGAGGGGCCACGTGCAGAACCGAGATGTCCTGGCACCTGCGTGACCACATGGAGAGACGCCCATGCATAATGCACCTATCCTCGTAGAACAACGCCCACATGCAACGAATTCATGCACATGCCCGTCCAGGTGCATACGATGGCAGAATCACAGTGCATGGCAGAACTACGAGGCCAGATAGGTGCACGTCAGCTCATCCAGGCGCCACGCATATCCCAAGTCCCATGTTTCATCTTAGCAGATTGCTACTGCATGCCCCAGCAACCCTGGCTTGGCCCGAAAACCCTAACCCACTTGGTCTCGTCGGCGATTTCTGCACACTGTATTGCAAACTGGCGAGCCATGGCGTCTCCAGCTCCTAGCTCCGCGCCAGCTGCTTCTTGGTCGAAGCCGACTGACACGTCTTGCTGAGCCGCCACGGTCACTAGACGATTATGCCTGGACATCGCTACTGGTGGTGCTGGCAGCAGAGGCTGTGTAGGAATACACGAACTCAATGGAGCAGGTGATGGACCCCGGCACGGCAAGGTTGCGAGTGTGGTTCGGCGATGAACGACGCTCGGAGCCTTCTGCAACATTTCCATGCTTGGGCCCAACATGCTGGCACGGCTGGGTGAACTGAAACTGCCGACTTATATCACTGACAGAATGCAGTGCAGCACTTCTTCCTCTCTGTGCTGTGTGCTGGGAATCGGAAGGCCTGCATGAAATTAGAACATGTGACACCAGGAAAAACCATCAAAACAATGTAATGACGGTTTGGCACCGAACAAACTGACTAGCTTACATGGACCAGTTCTGCAGGCCACATCTGCGCTGGGTCTACTTGTCACTCCAACAGCAAACTCGTCACAACGCTATACCGAAGCATCTGTGGCTGCACATGATGCAGTTTCTCAACAGCCTCAACACAACTGCCAAACACCCGCCAACCATCTTTCCCTGGTTTGTGACATTGCTGTGATAAAGCAATGCTGCAACTGGGGCTGGTGTGGTGTGGCGCCTTCCCGCCTGATGTGTCTGGTGCCCGCACTAGCAGCTACCAATCAACACCAGTGTGAGGCTCACGGTGGGTGCCAAGCACCACATGATCAGTGTCTGTGCCTAACAGATGCTTTTCTGTATGCAGAGATCTCATTGCAACAGAGCTCCGGAAGAGTGTGATGTATAGGGTCTTGCTCTGGTTGAGCCAGAGCATAACATAAGAATTTCATGTGCCGTGTTCAACCGTGCCAATGAGGCATTTGGAGGCTCACGAACGATTTTCTCGCTGTTCAATGTTCCTACTATATAAAGAGATAACAAAACGTAGTAAAGTCCGTAGAACTGGACACAGGCGTACTTGTCTGCTGTCAACTTTGCCAGCCGCTTGCCCGCCAGTACCCTCTTGCGCTGAGTTATGGAGTGCCCAGCTGGAGGTAACTCGCTCCGGACTACTTTGCTCTCGTCTCGTAAATTCGTTTTGTGAATTCATTTCGCAAATTCGTTTCGTAAATGGGTGGGTTCGTGCACATGGAAGGCAAGCGGAGGTCTGGTTGTGACGTCTGGCTTGTTGGTCTGATTGAGCTAGAGCTGTCTAGATATGCGCGCACACGTGCCGCCCTGTGTAGCTATGGGTCAGAGATGACCTCTGGTGTGCACCAGCAAGGCGGCTGCAGGGGTGGAGGCAGCGTGTGCAGGCAGCGCTGAACACCAACACGTGGACTTGAGCAGTTTACAAGGTGGGAGTGCAAACCGCACGTCCACACAAAAGGCTCAATTTTGGGTAATGGATCACTTGCTACACTCATGTGAAAGGGGATGTCACCAAGTCTGCAATGGCTGGTGAGGTCACCCCACGGAACACCTTCCTAGGTATCCACAAAACAATGTAACTTGTCCAGGGTGTTCTGACTGATCTGCTGTATGTCAGGCAATCGATGCTTCATTGCCTATGGTAGCCCTTGCAAGGTTGCCGAAGTCAAGTTTCTCGATCATGTTGATGCCCACCCATTGCCACAGCAAGGGAACTGTCCCAGCTGAGCCATGAGAGAGGACATGTCAACCTTGTTGTTTGAGTTGGGCATGTACAAGGTCACGGCACTCTTCAGGAACCAGCAAGATTCACAGGTAAAGCCGCCTGCTCTAGCCATCCAATATTCCATGTGGTCAAGCCAGCAAAAGCATCACTCATGTTTGCCTCCTGGCCCTGCTTGCTTCGCTTCTCTGGTCTTCCCTTTCCCTGGTCTTTGACCTTAACTTAGGCGGCTTCATCCTGTTTTGCATTCAGCTGGCCTGCCATGCCTGCTTTGTTCTCTGCGTTCGTTTTGATTTCTTGCTCAGGGCAGGCCAGGGCGTTGACCATCCCGTTCCGTGTCCTCTGACGGCTTCCTTGGTGTAAACACACATATATACATATATACATATATACATATATACACATTTATACATTTGACCTGCATGAACTTCGCAACTCATACAACTTGTACACCATCCTGGCACGTCTCCGAGACAACCTGTAAGGCATTGAGTGTAGCTGAAACAACAGAGCGGCACGGCAGAAACGATGACTGTGCCAATCCAGCTTGTTGCTATCAGGCAGCAAAACCACACGATACCAAGTCCAGTACTTCCTGAGACCTTCCCTGCCGTCCCGAAAAACAATTCACAGCTGCTTCAACGCTTTGGAGCATGTGGCTGCAGCTGTGTTGTGCATCAAACTTTTTATCGCAACATAACGTGAAAACACATGCAACTCTGGTACAGCAGCGTCTCACCAGTGATGGTGCAAGGAGTGTCAGCTCAGTGTTTGATTGCATCCTTACAGAACTCTTTGGGTTCCCTTTTGGCCGACCGATAATCCCAACCATCCGAAAACTTGCTACATTTCTGACGACGCACTTCCATTCGTGCAACCAGACCAAAACAGCGATACTGGGTTATCTTAATCAAAGAGCGAGTCAACGATGTCGATGACGAACCTGCACACATCGTGATGCAAACAGACAGGCATTCAGTGACACTACAACACGATGCCCACTCTCCACCTATCCACCATCATGGCCACATCTGCATGATTTTGGATAATGAGCACCGTGCATTGTTGCACATCACAATCATGCCAGTTTCAGTCTGGCATGCCAAATTCAGTCTGAGATGCCAAAGCAAGGTCTGGAACAGGGACTGAAGCAGTAACTTTATCTGTGATCGGATGCTTCTGAGACCGCAGGTAAACAGTGCGCATGCAGCCAACAAGCGCACCTGTATCGCACGTCACTCTTAAGCACCCGTTCATAGGCTGTGTTGACCTGCTGGATGGGGATGTGCTCCGTCATACAAGCAACGTCGTGCTCGGCACAGAAGTCCTGAAAAGAGATGCAAGCACCATTGGCTTTTAAGAGGTGTTTCCGGCATTGCCCTGGCTCTTTGGCGATCAAGGTAAAACTCTGCCGTACTGTGGCAACAAATGCTGTGGCTCAGAAGCGGACAAAACTGTGTTGGCTGTTTCCCGCGCTATTTCTTCATAAGCGCCTGCCCAAATTTGCAGTAGCCCTACTTTACAGGCTGACATGAGAATGAATATAAAACGAACGTGTTGTAATGAAGCACTCTCCAGTCCTACCTCCCAGCTGTATTGATGTTCATGAGCACTGGAGGCACGAGACAGAGACAGACTGTTGCCAGTTAGTATGTTTTTTCCTCCAACAGTGGTAAGGCCTGTATCCCACTCACCAGCATCTCCTGAGTCTCTGCGATGCCTCCGATCTGAGAGCCTGTCAGCACCTGGCGACCTGTGACCCAAGATAACCACAACATAGTGCATTACAGCATCAGCCTATACACATTCGTTTATGTTGGAGACGTTGCAAGCACGCATGAGCCTGGGCGACACACTGGAGATACCCAAGCACTGGCGTAGTGATGCCCTTTCCAGCTGCATGGATCGGGAGGCCATGTTGTACCAAAGGTTTGACTCATCCATGCCAGGATTGACAGGATTGACAATGTCACATGAATTGTATCGCAGCTGTCAGAGCTTGCAGCCTGAGCTCCTGCGTTTGCTGCTGAGCTTCTGGGAGACGTGACTTTGCAAGCAAAGTATTGACACAGTATAGTGTTTGAGTGCTTGATTTGAGTGCTTGTAATGACGCCACCCGAGTACAAGATGCTCCTTACACGCTTATGCACGGCTGCAACGAATGCGCGCGTGACGCCCGTGGTCTGACGGACCGTTCAACGACAACCGACCCGGTGAGTGAGTGAATGAGCGAGTGAGTGTCCTAATGCGAGGAGAAGATAGTGTCCTAATGCTTCGGAAGCCTTGCAGTATCCTTCTCGCACCCATCGGTACGCTTTCCGGGTGGTTTCAACCCGGTTAATGGTGGTGTGCGCTTGGTGGGCGCGGGGTGTCAGAATTAGCCACGGAATACAAGAACGGCGTGGATGCCCTAGCGGGTTTTGATGAAACCTGATGAAGCAGTACACTGAATGATTGCCTTCTGGCGACCTCTGTATCGTTTGAATCAGCTCGGATGCAGCAAAACGGACCCTAAACATGGGATGTCCTACTTGTGCCTGAATGTCACAAGTGGAGACACACCTCTTTCATGTTGCACACCCCGCAACTTTGGTACAAAACATCGCCAGGCAAACCTCCCAGATGCTACTTACATACAACAGTGCAGTTGTTGTCACAGATGCTGCATCACTCACGGAAGACCAGGTTGAGGGCTGGCACAGTCGAGGGCGTCTCAGGTATGCCCAGCATGCAAAGCGTGCCGCCTGTCTTGAGCAGAGCCATGTAGGGTTCCAACTCATGAGGAGCGGACACAGCGTCAATGATACCGTCCAGGGTGCTAGCACAGGCCTGGGGGCACGTGAGACAAAAGTGCAATGACCATCTATTCTAGTGGTTTTGGTTTTGGTTTTTGTGGCCTTTTTAGTTTTGGATTGCAAGGGATAGACCATAGGCATTTGCCTTGGTGCTTGCCCCTCACGATGGGGAGAGCACACATGCTGTGTAATCGAGCAGTGTACTGTAGGGCGGAAAGGTGACTCGTGCAACTGTGTACAAGTCATGAATGCAGTGTAAGAAGGACAGCCACGCTGGCAAGCTTTTGGCCAACAATTCAGCCAGCTGTGTACACGCATCGCAGTCAAGGGTTGCTGAAGTGTCAACATGCATTCCAATGAAGTAAACTGCTGTATCTGTTTCAAGCGTACAGATCCCTCTTCTAATGAACCCAGCACCTGTAGCTGAGTTTGCCCACCTTCATTGCCTCCTCATCACGTGACACCAGAAAATGATCTGCACCCAGCAACTTGGTTGCCTCATCCTTCTTGTTTGGGCTAGTGCTGATCACTGTGGTCGCGACCCCCATGGCCTTGAGGAACTTGACGGCCATGTGACCCAGCCCACCCTGAAACGGGCAGCACACGGCACACGTGACAACCTGGTTACACCCTGTTGAGATCTGACAAATCCAGCTGTGAAGCGGCACATGGAGGTACCCAGCAGTGGCGGCCTGCACTCCAGTAGGAAGTAATTGAGTGCAAGTATCACAGCACAATCTGTCACACTGTGCACAATGCACAGTGCCATTGCCAAGTGATGCACACGTGGTGGACAGGCAGACTTGCCTCATGAGCTCATGCCATGTGATGCTTAGTGATGAGCTCACCAGTCCAATGACACCGATGTGCATGCCGGGCTTGTCAAATCCCAACCTCCGGATGGGCGAGTAGACCTGCAAGCACATGCACGGATGAATGCTGCGACGGCTGGCGTGGAGTCATGCCTAGATGCATGCATGGCGATCACATGAGGGATGACCACAGGGAGCAAGCACTCAGCTAGCCCTGAGCTGAACAGCAGAAGGCACAACAGCCGCTGTGACTGGGCACGTTTTCAAGCACAGTCACATTCAGCCACTCCACACGCCTGATGTTCACTCAATGGTACATTTTCTGTACCTTCGCACCAGTCATACCCTATCGCTCCGGCCACATTGGCTGCACCAACCACATGATCGATCGCACCTGTCACACATCAGTCACGCTTTGCCACACCCTGTCACTCACCAGTCACACCCTGTCACACACCATTCGCACACCATTCCCACCCTCTCACTCACCGTGACGCCTGCACACAGCAGCGGAGCTGCGTCCTCAAAGCGGACTTTGGTGGGGATATGCAGCACATAGTTCTGATGAGCAAGCACTTGGGTGCTGTAACCGCCCATGGTGATGGTGCCGTCCCTGCACACGCGTACACACATGCATGGATGCCTAGCACGCACCATGCTACCATCCTTACATTCTAACAGCAACTCCACAGGAAGGTGAAGACAATACCATGTGGCTCCATGGTTTGAGAGAGGATGTGTGCCGTGGGCGCCTGATTGGTATTCTCTGTTTGCCCTGGCCTTAGGACCTGTGACGCTAACCCTGAGATTGTTCTGCG
>QAXH01005337.1:4919-15914 GCA_004335635.1 Chloromonas sp. AAM2
GTTGCCAGCAGGTTCGGACGATGCCCTCCGTAATGTGCCGGCATGGTGTGGTGGTTGTACTGGCATGGCTCAGATGCAGAATTAGGGAGTTTATAGTTGGTCGCAAAATCGTCTAGTTGCAGTGTACAAAAGGGTGAGATTTGTGTAGTATGGAAATACAATCACACGGCACCAGGGCCAAATTCAAGTAGTATCATGACGCATTGCAGAGTGGTGGTGGTCACCCTGTAGGTTAGCTTGGTGCACAGTGCATCAGGGCTGAGAGGAGCTGAGAAGGGCCATTCATGGAGGACCCCGTCTGGCCGCTACACTGTTGGCAGGATTGCAAACTTCATGCTGTACGAACTATCGATTCTTGTGCATGGCTGCGGGTAATCGGGTGGCCACCCGCCTCCTTGGGGAGGTAGCCAAGCCCTCCACCAGTTATGGCTGCTGCTGCCTCCACTTGCATGCTCAGCCAACAAGCCAGCACACATGTCAGCCTTGTCTCCATTCTGGTTGTACCATCACGGTTGTGTACCATCAACAACATCTTTCACACAATGGCATCTGGTGTTGTATCGAAGACATGCGTCGAGGGTAATCGGGTGGCAATGGCGGGAAGACTTCAAATGGTCCTGGGAGGGCTTGAAACCCTCTGTATTCTCTTAAGGGTCGTGGCAGTAGTGGTGGGAGGGCTGTTTCTCGGTAGTGAGTGTCGGAAATGATGTCATGCCTATACCCTGTGATGGGAGTCTGAAAGCAGGGGGACAACGGGCAATGCATCTGTATAACGCTAGCAGCCAAGCACTGCAGCATGGTCAAAGATTACGATAAACTTGGCCATCTGGACGCACACACACCCAGTCCAGACTACAAGCTTGGAACACATCATGACCAACTTCATAATGGTCTGAAGAGCAAGCGGGTAACTGAGCCAAGCAAACTTGGTGTAAGGATTACGAGGGCCAAGTGACTCAATTGTGAGACTCTTGTGAGACTTGTGAGGACCAGGTGACTTACCCGGCACAGAGGACATTCACGCTTGCGACCAGCCCATTGAATGAGGCATGGCTTGCAGAAGTTGTGCCGGCATGGGAGCGCACGGGCATGCTGACTAGGCTGTTCGATGTCATCCAAGCCTGCATGCAACCAAGGTGAAGAGCATGGAATCCTGCCACAGTGATGCTACCTGTCCATGCTACTTGTCCCATGCTACCTGTCCTGTGGTGTGGCTGACGCAGATGTTTTGACACAGATGGGCACTTCAAACTAGCTGTGTTATCTGTAATGAGATACCCCTCTTCGCCGACAGCTGGGTTGATTGCTCCCTTGCCTGATGATTGCTCCCTTGCGTGCCGACAGCCCATCGCGATGAGCGTGCACTGCTAGGCAAGGTACACGTACGAGCAACTCACAGATTGGGCAAGAAGGTACCTCCGGGGCTGATCCTGGCTCTGCAAATTCCGGGTCATCTGATTCGGAGACCAGGTCCACCTCCCGACCGAACACCGTCTCCCACCTCTCCATGGATGGCTGTCACCTTGCGGGTGATGTTCGCCTCTCAAATCATGGCGCATATGGCTTATGCAATGTTACTCGGCATGGCTTGCCGTAATCGCTTGAGAGTGACCACATGTCACGTGATGAGCATGCCGGAGTTCAACTCTGCCAGAGTTGCAGTCACGACAGCTCCCCAGAACTACCTTTTCACGTCCGTGAACATTTTGTTGCCTGATTCCTGAACGCCCATTCCTACCAGCCAAGCCCAGCAACCTCCTGGTCAGTCTCCCACGCACCAACCATTGGCTCATTGCAAGTGACTAGTGCCTCTATTTGGCCATAAACTCGTCCAAGGAGAGAGATGGTCTCAAGGGAGAGCCTGGTCGGGTGGTTCCTCCATGATGGGTACCTGTGGGACTGGCTGGCAGCTGCCATCCTCATCATCATTAACCTTGTGAGTTTGGGCATCTAGGCTTGTGTAGCTAGCTACAAATGACGGGAGGTGCTGGTCTCATTAATGTTGTGACGTGACGTCAGAGTTTGTGTCACCCAAGACCACTTTTGTCGTTGCCTTTGAGGTGTGTGCCTGGTACCGCGCAGCGCCGTCATGGTGCCAGTGTCAGGTTTGGAGAACCAATCAACCCCATGTATTCCTTGCTGCCTCAACAGGTGGTACCCAGTGCTATAGGCCCCATTGACAGGTTCATCACACCGGGGGACCCCTCGCTCTCCTATCCCTACAAAACAAACACCATATCATCATCCGTGCTCTATGTGCTCACCTTCGTGTTCCCTGGAGTGGTTTTTGTGGCGTGGGCGGTGCTCAAGAGGTCTTTCGCTGAGGGGTAAGCTACAAGGGGCAGCACAGTCCTGACAGTTTGCGATATGCAACTTTGACACGTGCAAGGAAGGGGGCGTTTATGTACTAATTTAGTGGGCTTGTGACTCAGTAGGCATACCATGGCATACAGAGGTCGCAGTGGGACGGTCCACATCCACCGAGCGCAAACGCAAGCTCGTCTAACCAATCCCTTAGTAAACCAAGTAAACCAGGCTACGTGCACAGTGACACTCAAATTGCCAGGGCCGGTAGTGTCACTGGCTCGTGCTCAAATCCGTCCAGTAAGGAAGCCAGTATAATTGCCCCTGCGAGTTCGCCTGAACGCCGTAAGGCCACCCTTTGTTACCATGCATGATCAAAAGCATCCTTTGGCAGTACGCCTTTGTTTGTCCACAGTGCTTTGACTTTTGTGTTCTTTGCTCTTTGGGCCTTGGAGTTGCTCAGGGTTGGTTGGGACGGTATCCAGCCTCGTCCATTGCGTGCCTTGCTAGCGTTTGCGCTCGGTGCATGTGGGGCCCCCTGACGTAATCATCATACATGACCTGTGGGGCCCCCTGCTGTAATCAATACATATATATATATATATATACTATCACAAGCGAGCTATACTTCTGATGAGGCGCCATGCCACTCAGTGCCAACTCAACCTGTCGGGCTGTATGATTGCTGCAGGCACCATGCGCTGTTATCACTGGCAGAGGCCTGTGCCTTGGGAACGCTTTGGAAACGGTGGATGAACTTGGTGGGACGATTGAGACCTAATTGGTGAGTCGACAGGCACACAAGGAAGGGACTCGGACTTCCAGACAGCAACTCAACTCTTTTCGTGGAACATCCCATGCTGAACATCCCGTCCAGAAGTCTTGAATCTGCAAGAATTGGAAACAAATGCGCCTTCATTGCACAGCAGCTGTTTTGTGGAGACTGCTTGGAATAGCGTCTCTTCCTTGTATGACGGACATGAGCTTCTCCTGATGGCCTGTTCTGCCTAGCTGCCCTGATTCTATCCTGTTTTGACTTCACTTTTCTGGCCTTTGCCGTGAGCTAAGGTGGCCAGTGTTTCTGTTCTGCCTTCCTCTGGCCTGTTGTGCCTCCTTTCGTCGCTGCGCTCGTTTTGCTGGCTTATTAGGGTAGGTCAGGGCGGTGCCCATCCCGTTCCGGCTTTCCTGATGTAAACAAACGTATGAGGCCCAGCATAACGCGGGATGGTCCTGAAGTGTCCTTAATAGAGCAACTTGATCAGGGCAAGCATGCATGTAGGTGCTCAGATAATAGACATGCTAGGTTCAGCCAAACCTACCAGCGGCCAGGGCTGAAAGCACTCTGGTTACTCAGGGCCACATAAGGTATGTTTTCTGCATCATTCAGTTTGCTTACCCAGCACCCCACACTATCCTGCCCTACACCACGCGTGAAAACATAACGACAACTACCCCATTTTCAGCATGCTGCTCAACTTCTTTCCTCAGCAGATGTCTCTCACATTCGATCATCTCGTTGCTGCCCACCTGTTCCTTGCAGGATTGCCACACTGCCTGCCTATGGGCAGGGAGTTCTTCGTTTTCCAGTTTGCTATTTGTTTCTAACAATCGCCCCATGAATATCGTCCTTCTTTCTTGCGTTGCGTGTCTTGTTCTTGCAGGTTTGCCACATTGGCAGCCTACGGCGAGGGGTCCGCTCAGGCCGAGGACGCCCGGCTGTCCTACCCCAGCGGCCACACTACGTACATGTTCTTCAGCGCCACCCTCCTGGCGTGCTGGCTCATGGGCAAAATGAAGGTCATGGCTGAACCCAGTCAGGTGGGCCACTCATTAGAACAATTATTCTATAATATGTAAAGATACTGTCAAGGTTACTGTTGTCCTGTTGGCTCTTGGGCAAGATGCAAATGAGGTGGGTCATTCCTTGTAGGTGTGTTGACATTAGGTGCACTTTACCAGATGAGGCTCATGGCAGTGCCTAGTCAGGTGGGGCATGGCATGTTAGCTGTTCGCAGCGACTGGGCCAGTAGCTGGTTTGATCTGTCTAATCAAACAGAGAACAGATGCTAGGAAGCCATGCATGACACGAGGCTGGCAACGACCCGAGCAGCAAGACGCGTCATTCAGGCCCTGAACTTCAGGGGAAACGTGACATGGGCAAACTCCAAGCACAGGAGAATATGTACGCCTGGAGATTGCTGATGAGGCTGATGATGACAATGTTGATCTGTTGGGATGCGTGTCCAGCACTGCTGCACAGGCTGGGTTGAGCTAGCAGCTTGCGCCAAGATGGTGTGGAAAACAGCAGGAAAACAGATGCCTAAAGTGCACCACAAAGCCGAGCGCCTCAGACAGTAGTTGGCATGTTTCTATCGCACGCAGGGTCTGTTCATCAAGCTGCTAGTGTGCCTCATGCCGCTCTGGCTGGCCACCTTTGTGGCGTGCACGCGCATCACGGACTATAAACACGACTTCTCAGACGTAACTGCAGGCTGGTGAGTGCGCTGGTGTATAGGAATGGGTGAGTTTTGACGTTGATTGTGTGTCTGGTGTGTTTGCTTGGGTGAGTGCCCCATGTGTACGACTGTGCCATGCCGTAGGGTCGTGCCGTGATAGGACTCTCAGTCTGTTCAGGTTTGTGCCGTGTTGTAAGAAGCAGTCATTCGTTACACATCATTTGTAGCGGTGCAGGATGGCCCCAGGCCCGTGCATCGTGTACATAATCTGGCACTGTACTTTGCCATGTTGCCCCGGGGCCCGGGGTCACCCCCTCAAGGCATGTTTCTTTTCTCGGTCCGGTCGCACCTTCCCTCAATTCAAGTGTAAAAGACTCATAAGCATGTGGTATGGTACATATTGCGCGCGTTTGTGCTTTGTCCTTTGCGCGCAGCTTCATTGGCATAGCCGCCGGAATGATGGCCTACTTCCTCAATTATCCCAGGTAAAGTGAAAAATCGCAGGTTTGTGGCGTGTGAAGAACATGCTGACCCCCCTTTTGGCTTGCTGGCAGGTCTGCTTGCTGACTGCCTGGCTTACTCCCTGGTTTGCTTTCCTGCTGTTGTGCTTGCTTGGCGGTTCGCTTGCTGCCTTGCCCACTGGATTGGTATGGAAGACTGCAGTTTTGCAGTGATTGCTTGTTGTTGCTGGTTTGATTTCTTGCATCCTCCCTGGCTCGCTTGCCTGTGTGTTTGCTTGTTTGCTCCTCCGCTTGCTTCCTCGCCTGCTGGCAGCTTGAGATGGCAGGCTCTTCAGCGTGGTCATCGTTGCCCATAGATGGCAGCTCACTGAGTTATCTTTTTGCAAATCAGTTCATGGATGTTGTCCGGCTGTTGCCAGTGGGCTGCTCTGCCACAGCACCGACCTGTCAGTCATTCGCTCAACACTTTGCATGACTGTCTGTCTTGACTGCCTGTCATCGCAGTCTGTTCTCTCCCCAGTGCCATCAACCCAAGCTGCGCAGTAGGGTCAGTGCGCTCAGTACGGGAGATGTGCGCAACACTCGCAACAGCTACTCGCAACAGTCGGAAGAGCGGAGCTTGAACATGACCGAGAGCTGCTGCCAACACGCTTGAATTTCCTTTGCTTCCTCAAACGTGTCAGTGCGCAGCGGCATGAGGCATATGCGCCGCAACTCAGGGGCAAGTGAACTCGAATTTGAGCAATACGTGTCATCAAGCACAGCATGTGTCGTCAGGCACAGAATGATGTTGGAGTCTGGCAGTCAGTCACTGTGTGTCAGCCACGGTGGCTTGGCCGTGAACGAAATAAAGTAAATCAATTGAAGTGTTGTTCACTGAAACCTTGTTGTTTTTCTATGATGCTTGGACCCAGTTCCAACACCTTGCCTTGTAATTCAGTTGTAATTGTACTTTTAGTTGTATTTGTACTTAAGTTGTAAAGTCAAGCGACTGCTTGCCACACCTTCCTGTTCTATACAAAGCAGTATACACATGCTTTTGGGTCGGCCGCTTTCGCACTGCGTCAGTATGTGACAATCATCATTCTGGCTTAGCCCGTTTCTATGTGTGAACGCTCGGAGGGACGCTGCAGCTCGCCCGGCCGAGGCTGGTGGTGCTGCTCGTTTGATGCTCCTGACGGCCTAATCATTCCAACCCATTCCAGCCAAAATGAACAAGTCCAGCCTGCGTTCATTACTACTGGACAACATGCGTAGCCCTGACATCCGTCCAGTTTGAGTATGAGTTCGCGCGGCCCTCTGCCCTGCTTCAAAACGCTTTCAAAACAACAAGACCTTGGGCCGCTGCTTGCACAGTTTTAGACTGGTGGCCATTCACATTATCACAGATGAAAAGTTGGGGTGGGCAAGGTTGAATGGTGCAGCATTAGCAGGACCTCTATGCCCCGCCTTCAAAACAAACAGTTGGCCGGAGGGCATTCACAGTTGAAGACTTGCGGGTGGGCAAGTGTGGATGGTGCAGGATCCCATCCAAACAAAATCCTCAGCCTATGCGAAACCGGGTACGAGTGCGGGCTAGGAAAGCAGGGGTGAGCAGGGCAAAAGACGGGTACAGGCCGGTCGGTTGCAAACTGGCAATGTTGTAATCTGTGCCATGGCAATCATTGAATGGTATGTTGCACCTCGCATCTCATAGTCGCTCCGCCTCTGGGCGATCTGGACATGACCACCAGTCACCAGCGATGAAGATTCGTCCTTCGATAGCCAAGAGGGAGAGCCTGATTGGATGGTTTCTTCATGACGGCTACCTGTGGGATTGGCTGGTAGCTGTCGCCCTCTACGTTATCAACCGCGTGAGTGCCATAATGCTAGCACGGAGGTCACTCTGTGAAACTTCCCATTCATTCATGAGCTGCTGTCCGCGCATTGGCGCATAGGGACTAGAGGCGGGCGAGTGTATTGGTCACTGAGTGGGTATGGGGTGGCTGAGCGGGTGTGGCTGAGTGAGTTGGTCTGAGTCCGGTCACGCGTGTCGTGACCTTGCAAGCCTGCACCAATCTCCTTGCGAAGACGAAAGCCTTGTAGCGCATACTGTTGCCTACATTGTAACATATTAAGATTTGCGTGGGTTGGCCATGGCGATCAGATTAAAGCCGGTTCCGGCGATCGGCAGCCAAATGAAACCGCGGTCATGCGGCACACATGCTGGACCATCTTGTCTTGTTTCTTTGCAAAGTGATGCCAATAGTTTTCGCTAGCAGCCATTGCTCGGCGTGCCTTAGCTTGTAATGTGACGTACCAACAGTGCCATTGGTCGCCTCCCTACTGCTGGCTCCAAATGGGACAGCAAGCGGGGCAAGGAGGCTCCTCGCAAGCATGAGGTTGCTGCTTTGTCACGGGCTAAGGGCGCTCCGAGACATGTCCGGACCCAAATCCACTCAGCCAGCCTGGGTTGAACTACTTTCTAAACTGGTTTCACAAACCTGTGTCTGCACGACACGGAGTAACTATCAGCATGAAGCGTAGATTAGCTGTAGGCGACAATCAACCTGTTTGTTACTCTTTCTTGAACAAACACGTGTCTGCAGGACGCGCAGTAGATATCAGCATGAGCAAAGGCATAAATTGGCTACATTAAATAGTAAGGCATGTTTGTTGGTATTGCGCAGCTGGTGCCCAAGTTCGTACCTTGTCTCACAAGGGAATACTCTCCAGATGACAAAACCCTCGCCTATCCGTTCAGAGAGGACACCATTTCAGGACGGTCCTTCTACACGCTCTGTTTCGGAGTGCCCATCACTGTCTTCATGGCAACAGCTGCATGGAAAAAATCGTTTGCTGATGGGTGCGTTCTGAACGTTTGTGACGTAGAAATGCATATCACAGCAGTTGGTCTCTCCTATCAGCAAGGCTTTGGTGAACGAGTGTGGGGTAGCCCTATGGAACTGAACAGTGTCGGTTGGCCGCCACTTCAGACAGGCTGGCAAACATTTCAGGATGTGTGAGCATTACAACAGGGAATGTGAGCTTGACCAGGAAAACATGCAAACTGCCAGCAAAGTACCAAACAAGTCAAGGATTTGCGATTATGGTGCGAGATTCGTTGCCAAGTTTCAACTACGTGCTACAATTGTGCCTTGGTGGATTGCGAACTGGATCGCGGTACGCAGCAGGGCAAGCTCTGAACGCACATGCGACATGCGGCTCTGTGCTTTACGTGTGTATGCCTAGCTATCATTTCTCCCCTTGCCTCTCCTTGCAGGCACCATGCGCTGCTGTCCATTGTAGAGGGCTATGTGTTGTCAGAGGGTTGGAAGAAATGGATGAATAAAGTGGGAAGACTGAGGCCCAACTGGTGAGTTGACTCTGTTTTACCAGGCTTATCTGTTCATCTTTGTTCGCTCTAGCTAAGTAAGCTCGCCTACTGATGTCCTGCTTCCGTGATGGCGAACACCGCCCAATGCATGTTCAACGGATTCTGTGCCATAGAGGCATTATTCCATGTACAACTGGGCGCAGTGATTGATTCATGCACACATGTGCGCAACGAGTCAAACCAAGCTGATGACGTAGCTGCGCCTGCTTAACCCATGCCTGACAGCCCTTGGCAGCACGCCTTTGTTTGTCGACAGTGCTTTGACTTCTGTGTGTTTTTATTTGTTACGTCTTGAAATTGCCTTCTGTTGCTCAGAGTTGGTCAGGATGGTATCCAGCGTCGTCTCTTGCATGGCTTGCCTAGCGTTCGCGCTCGGTGCATGCGGACCCCTCTGATGTAATCATTATACATGACGTGACAGACTTCGTTAAAGTACTACTGTTAACATCATATCTTGCTGCTGCTGCTGCTGCGCGTGTTAACTATGCTAACAACAAAATTCGCAGCATTTTCAGTCAAAGGCCGACCATGCTATTCTTGCGCCTGATTTGAATCCATTGCAGGCTGGCCACTGTTGCAGCCTACAAGGCGGGTTCCCACCATATTGAAAATGCACGTGAGGCCTACCCGAGTGGCCATGCAGCCAATTTCTTCATGACAGCCACCATCCTGGCATGCTTCCTCATGGGCAAGATGAAGGTCATGGCTGAACCCAGTCAGGTGGGACACTCTTTGGGACAAGTCTGCACATTTTTCACGTGCTTAGAAGTACATGTGTGCGAAAAACATTAAATTCAAGAAAGGTTGTGTGTATCAAACTAGAAATGTTGATATGTTAACATCTTGTTCTGGCGTGTTGGCCCATGGCAAAATGAGAGTCGTGGCTTACTTGATTCGTCACATCAGGGAAGCTGTCAAAGAGTTATGTTTAAGCCGAGACACGTGGGTCACTGGTTGCTAAGGTGTGGCAAGCATGCAAAAGTGTGTAATCTATGTTGTTGTTGACCCTGCCCTCAAAGGGTGTCACACATAAAGACGCATCAACAGCTGGACGGGCAGAGGCGCAGGAAGGCCACATGTGTCAGGCATGATCACGGGGGTTGAGCTCAACCGGCTTCCCCTTCTTTTCTTTCTATCAGGCATGGCCGACTCGCTTCTCAAGGCAGCAGGGCTCCAAAAGCTAAATATAACAGCAGAAAAGCAGCTGTCTCGGGGACACCACAAAGCCGTGTGCCACGGCTACTGGTGTAATAATCTGGCAGTGTGTTTTTATCGCACGCAGGCTCTGTTTGTCAAGCTGCTTGTGTGCCTGGCCCCCACGTGGCTGGCCACCTTCGTGGCAATGACGCGCCTGGCGGACTACAAACATGACTTCGCCGACGTCAATGCAGGCTGGTGAGTAGACTGGGTGGCTGAAAAGAAATTTCACTCTTGACCCATTACAAGGCTGACTTGGTTCATTAATCTGTTAGAGGAAGCGGGACATGTGGCAACTGCTGTGCATGTGACAACTGCTGTGCATGTGGCAACTGCTGTGCATGTGGCAACTGCACACGCAGCAACAGAAGCAGCAGAGCACGAGTACTGACCTTGATGGCAGCCAGATGTCTAGTTACAGCTGCGCCGTGTGAATCTACTCAAGCATCGCATGCTGTCTTGGCATGCTCTGCAGCTTCATCGGCCATGCGAGTTTGCTCATGCATCACGTGCTGCCCTGCCTTGTCTTGCAGCTTCATTGGCATGGCCGCCGGACTGCTAGCCTACTTCCTCAACTACCCCAGGTAACGTCAACTGACAACAAGGGTGATGTCACATGGTCATGGCCGTTCAGGAGACTAAAGATCACTACACGAAACATTCATTTGCCCGGGTATGGCCCACAGTAGCTGACACTGCAGTAATGACTAGGTGTACACGTCATACGTTGCATGCCTGACACCCAAGCCGAGTAAAAGTAGAGATTACTGCAGGGGGGCCACATGCACCGAGAGGGAATGCTAGCAAGCTATGCAAGAGACGAGGCTGGATGCCGTCCTAACCAGCCCCGATGAGTCACTATGAATGAATATGAATATGTGAATATGTGTCACAAGGCATGTCTGTCGTCACTGCCTGTCATCGCAGTCTGTTCTCCCCCGAGTGCCATCAACCCAAGCTGCGCAGTAGGGTCAGTGCGCTTACTACGGGAGCTGTGACAGAGTTCGGAGCCTGCCCAGAAGTCGAGCCACTGCTGCCCAAAGCCTGTCTGAGCATTTACAGCAGCAGCGGCAGCAACTGCGCCAGCATTGGCACCAGCAGCCATGGTAGCTCGACAGCCTTGAAACCTGCACCCGATAGTCAGAGCCGCATCTGATACACACAGTCATTTGTATGTAGCCGTATCCTATTTGATGTATAT
>QAXH01005338.1:0-17644 GCA_004335635.1 Chloromonas sp. AAM2
CGAATGCATCCTCCGCATGCTCATAGCCCGCATCGTAATCATTCTCCTCCATAGCGGCAATATTACAGCCAACCAAACGAGCGCAATCAAGCGCAAGCGCAGCCAAAGCCACGTGCGCACCACACACAAAAAACGTCGCACACACCGCGCGGTGCGTCGCGCGGGCACGTCGGAAACGCGTAATATACGCGTAATATACGCCGCATGGCACGTATACGCGTATAAGCGTATAACGGTTGAAAGCGTATATTCGGCCTATTTTCGGCCTTGGCGTGTATATACGTATAAAAGACGCGTATATACGTATAGTCTAAATATACGCATATACGCCTGGCACAACCCTAATCTTGTACTATTATCAACTGTAACCCTGGTTCCGGCTGCAGTTGGACCGAGGCGAAATGACCTGGACGTTTGAAGAGGTTATAGGCATTGACCATAAATATGTATGACAATGTATGATATTTAACGCCTGGCTGCAGTTGGACCGAGGCGACATGCCCTGGACATTCGATGAGGTGGGCTCGGATGTGGAGATCACGGTGTTCCTGCAGGGCTACCTCAACACACTCTACATTATGGTTGGTGAGTACCTCAACACACTAAAAAAACATGGTTGGTGAGTAACATAGCGACATCTGAGCACTGAGACAGAAGCTGGGTTTGACATTACGTTTACAAATGGTTGTAAGTGCTCATGCTTGATTGGGAGTTGGGCTTGCCGCCGATTTACGCAAATTGTACATTGATGTTCACGTGTGATGTGCAAGCCAAGCTCCAATGTAATGTTGTTCAAAAATAGATGCTGCACTTCCTTGTGAAAATGAACTCACCATATGATTGCAATGCAGGCAATGACGTCTTTCCTGCCAACGACGTTGAACGGCTGTATTGTACGTTCGTGCTCGTGCTGGGCGCTTGCTTCTACGCCATTGTGGTTGGTAACATGTCCCTGCTCGTCAACAACCTAAACCCAACCGCCTCAAGGCATCGGTTCAAGAAGGATATTATCAACAACACCATCAGGTGCGGGGCACCCGGTAGAGTCGCTCCCAGGCAGTCCGCTACACTGCTGATCGTGCAACAGCCAAACGGGACAGCACGGAATCGTCGTGGATTGGCTTTTCCAAGTCAGATCAACGTCTTTGACCCCTTTTCAACGTGTAAGAGTAGCCTAGCCTGATCGGTGGTGTGATAGGAAGTGGCTCGTCACTGCCACTCGCTCGGCTGTCGGTGTCCAAAAACGTTCTTTTTGTGATATAACTCGTTATCATTATTCGTACCGTCTACGTTCATTGCTGCGCAGGTATCTGGACATCCCCAAGGAGCTTGCCGCTCGCATCAACGTGTACTTTGACTTCCTGACCCAGTACAGCCACCCGGGCACAGACGGCATGGCACTGGTGAACCAGCTGCCCAGCAGCATGGCGCAGGACATCAACAGCTTCTGCTACCGCGCCATGATCATGAAGGTGGGGCAGATGACAAGTCACCTAAAGGAAAGCGACCTATTTGACTTACACACTCGCGTATACCGAGTTGTGCTGGCCCCCTCACACCGCCTGCAACATCTCGCACTGTAGCCCATGAGGAGGTTAGGCCGTGGTCAAACTAGTTGGCTGTGTTCTTGAATTGTTTTGATTACTTGCAGTGTGCGCTGCCGGTTGGTGCTTGGCTGCTGGAGTGTGCACTGAAGCGGTGCTTGATGTTCCAGGGCTGTTGCCTTTGGTTACTATCCTTGATGCCGTGACCTGTCTCTTACAACGTCAGCTGACATCACCCACGCACACAGTACGTCTGATGACGCAAGGATCCTTCCGACCTTGTGTGTTCTCACACCTAGTCTGCCCTGATTTGCATTCCGCTGTATGCGTTGTTGGGGTCAAAATGGGAAATCTCAAACATGACCAATGCGTCAATTCAATGATTGGTGTTGTGTAGGTGGTGTTGGTGCAAGCATTCTCGACTTAGTCTGCACTGCCACGCGCTGGATTGTGTCCAGGTTCCGCTATTCAGGGACACGGAGGAGTCGTTCATAACGCAGCTGGTGATGCGGCTCAAGCTGTCAGTCTACCTGACTGGGGAGGTCATCTTCAAGATAGGAGACGTGGGCCACGAAATGTACTTCATATCCAAGGTGGGAAGATGTCCGCGACGTATGTGAGGGTGGTTTTGTTCTGCTTTACGTGCGAGCACCGTCCCCAAGTGCAGAACCAGTGCTGTACTTTCGTTCTTCTAAGCTTGCGAATACCGCCCCAGGCTCGCAAGCACAGAACAAGATTGCAACAGCGGCTGGGCTGCACGCATGCCGAGGTTATCAGGGAAGCTACGGCTTTGGCTGTGCGCGTGAGATTGTGCCTTTGCACTGCGCTCGCAGGGTGACGTGGCTGTCCTCAACGGCAACCAGGAGTTGTTGGCAATGCTGTCAAAAGGCGGTTTCTTTGGCGAGCTTGCGCTGTTGGCTACGGCAAGGCGCACAGCACACTGCGTGTCCGTTTCACAATGCGACTTGGCCATGCTTATGGCGAACGACCTGGTCTCTGCCATGCGAGACTTCCCAGACAGTGCAGCAAGCGTGCGCGCTTGCGCGGTCAATCGACTGAGTGAACTGCAGGCCGCGGGAACTGTGGCTGAAACGCATAGCCCTGATGACGCACCCGCTCACATTGAAGAAGCCGACGAGTATGGAGACGATGCTGAGGATCAGGAGGAATGCGACCCAGGTTCCGAGGACGAACGTACTTCGCCAGGCGGAGAAACAAGTCCAAAAGACGGATTCAACGATCACAGCACGGGCCAGCGGCCGAATGGCGGGTCTATAGACAAGGATGATCCTCTTGGGGATCTCACTCCCAGCCCATTCCGGGCCATGATGGCAAGCTCGCCGTCAACAAGAAGGCGGTTTATGGTTAAGTACAGCTCGCAAGAAGCGCTACCGCAGGCACCAAGCATGTCTCGGCAGCAGTTTAATGCGACATCAAGACAAACGTCAGGCATCCAGTCCCGACGACCGTCTGGCATGCTTACGCATCGCAACTCAGCTCGGGTTCCTCGCATCGGCTCACAGCTAGGTCATGCAGGGGAAGGCGTCACAGACACTGCCTTGGCACGGCCGGTCAGCCGCATGTTGTCTTCACGTGCCGCGCCCCGAGGTCTCACGACAGCCGCTTCCAACCGACACATGTCCCACGTGATCATGAACTTCAACCCGGCCAACAGCAAGGAATGGTTTGATGGCAATCTGCGCTTAATGGGCCAGGTGAGTCCAACGAGGAATGCAATCATATATAATATATAAATATTATATTACATAAGTATATAATCGTTCCTGTAGAGGTTTATCGAGACGAGAGCAGGCAGCCACGATAGTCTTCACACAACATAGTTGTACCCAGCCATAACAGTTGGCTTTGCTAGTAGCTTATGTCCTGCTGATCCACAACCAGCTGATCCTTTCATGATGAGCATTGTTAGTTCACCATGCCCTAGCAGCGGATGTTCTAGCAGGAGAGTCCACTGGGCTACTCACAGCTTGCATCACAAACACGTTGATACAAACGTTGCTGCAATTCCTTCCTTCTGCGTGTAGATGCATACAATCGTGACGCGCTTGAACGGCAAGCTGGACACTATGGGCGGGCGACTGGACCAGATCCGCGTGCGGATGCGAGAGGTTGAGACGACAAAGGACCCAGATCCCTTCCACGACATGCAACGTCCCGCAGTGGATACTATGATGGACTTTGACATGGGGTGATCCAGGCTGACCCAGCTTTCAAAGGAAAGCCGTGACAGGACACGGGTAGCTGACTTCACTATTAACAGATAGTGACGTGACAAGATGTTTGCAAAAAAGATGTTTGCCAGTTCTGGGACAATTTTTAGGAGCAACACTGGAGCCAGTGTGACGGCAGGGAAACCGTGGAAACTTTTTTTTTGTGCATGCTTGGGCAGGGCCAGCCGCCATGTTCACCATCCTTCCTGAACTGCGCTTCATACAAAGATATTTATTCACAAGAGGGGAGGGATTACAACCCGTCCAACCTACAAGTGTGGCACATGTGCACCTCGGCAATGGATGCCTATCTCAGATGATCACAGACCAAACCCAAACAAACCCGTCAACAAACTGCCTGCAATCATTCATTCAATGAGCCACAGTATGTGGAGGCGAGTATCCATGACTTGAGGTCGTGCATGGGGGGCTCAGGGCTTTCAAATGGCCTGGGCTGCAAGGAGGGCACATCGTCTGCTCGTCGTTTGCATGGGTGGCTTTGCTGCCGCTGAGGCAAAACAGCGCATGCAGAAGTCCAGCCAGCACTACTACTATCGCAGTGTGCCGTAATCCCCTTCAGTTGTAGGTTGGACGGGTTGGAGTCCCTCCCCTCTCATGAGATGAGCAATAAGAGTTTTATTAGTATTATTCTTGAATGTGACATCGAGAGGAGTTTTTCCCTTGCCCAGATGTCTCCACCCTTGAGTGCCTTTTTATAGTATTCTGCGAGAATAATAAGCGAGCTGTCTTGCTCGTTGACACCACTGGCGTGGTGTATTGCCTGCTTGCGTAAATGAAATAGTGTGCTACTCCTCCATGCAATCACACTGCAGCAGCTGCAGGGCCTGTAGGGTCACACTTGGTAATCTGGGTTGGCCACTAGGGCGTAGTTAGCTGACACGTGCCAGTCGGTTTCCATGATTCATAAATTGCACTGTTCACTCTAGCCACCACTACGTGACCACTGCAGGCAAACTTCTGGCTTTACAAACTTGAAGAACACTGAGTTACTGTAGTCGGTTATAGATTCTCGCCGTCTGGCAGTTCGTCTTGCTTTCCTATGTGACTGCCTCACTACTGCACAGTTGATGCACGGCCTAAGCACACCACATGTATCAGGTGCGCTGGCAGGCACGCCCTTTGTAGTGCTAGAAGCACCAGGGTAGTTACTAGGCTTGTATTGAGCTGGGCTCAACCTGGCTCGCACCGCAGATGCTGCCTGGCTGGTTGCTGTCTGTAGCCTAGGGGTTCGCTTTGTAGTCAAGCGGTCCGGAGTGACCAAGCCATGCAGGCTCGCTACCAATCAGAACATCGCTGTGGTATGCGGACCGATCTCGCAGCGAACCGCTGGTAAATGCCAGTGGAAGCACATCTTATCCAGGCAATAGCGGTTACTTCATAACCGCCTCATCACTCAGCCTAACTCAGCAGGCCAAGCACAAAGCACAATGCAAAGGCCTATCACGCCAAATGGACGGTCACGCTGTGAGGCATGACAAGTTGGGGAGTGCAGTGAGGTTGGTGTGGTTGGGTGAGCATTTTAGATGATGGCACAAGCGTCAGCCCGTGTAATCATGAGCAGGCACAACGCCAAAGGCCACTCAATGACTGAAGGGCAGCAAACAACCCACACAGGTACCCGAGTGGTTTGATTCCACACATTGGTCGGGGTCTGACCTGTTTCTCGGTCAGGGGGTGGAGGGCTTGGCTACCTCCCCAAGGAGGCGGGTGGCCACTCAATGACTGAATGACTGAATGTGCATGCTGACTGTCATGCCTGAGGTTCTCTGCCACCGATGCTTCAGCACCTAATGCCCGATGCGCTTCTGCTCACCATCATACATACGTACGTATTATACATACGTTATACATTGCGCTTGGCAGGGAAGGATTTCCAATGGCATTGTTGGACGTCCATAGTAGCTGGTCCTGACCACTCCAACCAGTGCTGTCCTGAATGCAAGCACATTCAACAAAAAACCTTGCCATATTGCATGGTGCAGCAGCCCAAGCGTAGTACAGCAGTAGTAGTACATGTGCATGTCCAGTCACTAACGCCCATCGTACAAGCGTGAGGTGCACCTCCACAGCTGAGACCTCTCTAAGCATGGCATCAGAGGCACTGAACGACTTGTCAATGAGGACCAATCCAGCCGCAGGGTGCGCAGCAGAAGAGTCACAATATCCGACCAACTTTTGCCGATCGACCAGAGGTGACCACATCTGATAATTGACGTCCTGTGCATCAACACCTCTGTGTTGTGTTGTGTTGTGTTGATGGCAGTAGATGGAGTGGTACCATGCGCGCAGAGGCCAAGACTGGATCCGCTGGGTGCGGCGGCTGCGAACAGGATGACATCACCCTTGGAAAACCGAACCATTTGTCAGAATGAGGTTGGCGTGCCTCAGTTCAGCTACAACCTGCAGGCTGCGCGCGCACGCAAAATATCGACAACACAGCGGCGCCACATGGCATCGGCGTACACAGCACAAAGTCCCGCGGGTGCGTCACCGTCCCAAGTTGCCACTGAAATTTAGAACAATTTGTGAACGACGCCTTTGCTCGCATTCAACGCAGGGCCACCTGCGGATGGGATTGACGAGAGTGAAGACTTTGTGCCGGATCCTCAAGACCAGGCAAGCAGGGATTGGTCAAATGTGCGGATGTCTGGGTGACCATGTGGCTGTGAACGAAGCGAGACGCCATGTCCACACACCATGCAGATAGCGGCAAGGGAGGAGGAGGTGCGCCATCAGCGGTTCTTGGCGGCTTGCCAAACGCGCAGCGCGGAAGCACAGGGCGTCTTTGCCGCAAGTCGGTGCATGTGCCTGCGCCACAACAGTGTCTGTTCACCCACACCCTGGTTGTCACTATGAACTGACCATTGCCTTGTATGTGCATCACTTGTGCCTGAGAAGGCCGTCCGTCCACCGCACCCTGGCTGTCACTGATTTGCAGCCATTCCTCTGCAACAATTTGAAGTCATACATGCGTCTGCGACATTTGAGCAACTCCTGACCGTCGTTTCAGCCATCCAAAGCACGTCAAGAAGTCAAGCCTGTCCATGGCCTTGTATGCGTGCCAGGTGTGCCGGAGGTTGGAGATCCGCCTGAAGCAGAGCGGCCTGCAGACTACCAGAGGGACGAGTCAGTGACAGGTGGGAGAACACCATCATCACAAGGCCATTAAAGGCGCAGCACGTCTTCATCAGCACGTTGGGTGGCAACTGGCACTTCCTAAGCCATCACTGCAAGAAAAGCAGCGGCGTCATTGACTATACCTTTACCTTGACCTATGCCGCTTCACTTCACTGTACACATCTCGCAAGCGTCACATCAACTGGGGCTAATGCATGTGACAGGGAGGCCCCAGGGCAGCCAGATTGTTCGTGCCTCTACGTTGTCAAACTTCAAACAGAAGCCCCTTGTTGCCCACAAGGTCGCCCATCTCATCAACCACACACGCACATTTTTTATGTCCTTTAGTCGTTATTACTGTATACTCACCCGCTCATACTTGCATACTCACCCACTCTGCCTGCAGAATCATCGTCCCCGTCTGCCAGCTCCCTGGGTTCCACCGCCAACCCGTCACCTGAGCCTAGCTTCACCACCCCACATCTCCCACCAGTCAAAGAGGACGATGAACAAACAGCCAACGAGGCAGACATCACCCCTGACACGGCCGGGAGACATCTCACCCCTCCTACCCTCCCTGTCAGCACAGGGCCCACGTTCGGCGCCCTTGCACGGGAAATTGCAACGCAGCCACCGTACGAAACCGCCGACCGGACACGAAACGGTTCGGTAACCGCTTCAGAAACGGCCGGCACACAGTCACCCTTTGAGGAGCCCTCCAAACAGCAGAATCTACATCGGCCTGGCTCGCCATCGCATGACAACACTATTGCTCCGGTGTGTGTGTTTTCCACATCTGTGTTGCCCCGCAAGTGGATCAGAAGATGGCCCAAGCATCAATGTACAACATCATCATACTCCCATACATATTGCAGTAATGCGACCTCAGTTTTCAGTGACTGCTACCAGTGAGCTTTCTTGGCTTTATGATTGCGAAACGCGTATCTCTTGAAAAGATATTGTTGTGTGTCTGGCTGCAGCACACGGGGTCAAACCATGATAAGCCATGCAATGTTTTCAGGTGCTCCTGGCGCAGCAGTCGTTCAGTCGCAGGGCGTCGTCGGACCGCGCCAGCGGGCGGCTGGGCCACGGGCTGCCTCCGGGCCACAAGGAGCGGGCCGCCCTATCGGCGGCGGCTACGGGTGGAGCAGGGACGGACACTGCAGGTAGGCACAGTTGTGCTTCAGGTGTTGTTGGTGCTATCGTTCCAATTATTAACATGGCCATTAGTATCATTATCGTTACTATTGTTACGACCATGTCTTGTGACGACTGCTTTGAAATGAAAAAACAGGGCAATAAATAACAAACCGTGAATGCCCTGCGGGGACACCATTAACCTATATTATACTATTATCATCATTATTTGTTTCTTTTTAAAACGCAAACAAGTTCAGCTGGCAAACTAGTTTGGAGCAGGTTTATTATTTATTGCCCTGTTTTTTCATTTTAAAGCAGTCGTCACAAGACATGGAACGGGAATTGCGTTGTCCTGACCTACTGTCAGCCACAAGACCAAACGAGCGGCTACTAGTAGTAGTTTACTGCCATGAAGTGATAAGTGAAATAAAAAAGTAAAAAGTAAACAGGACACAGAACGGGAGGGGCATCGCCCTGACCCACCTTGAAGATCAACCAAGCGAGCAGCACAGAGCAGGACATGCAGGTTGAAACGCCTGACTACGCATCTGCGCCAAACAATCGCGCTCTGTCACAACTCCCGTGGACAGAGTCACACTGTATCTGCACGTGCATGAGGGCACCCCTGTGAGCGGTTGGCCCAGCATGCGGGTACCCCTCTTCACGACATCAGCGGCAGTGATCTGTTCAGCCTCTCATGCACACACTGCCCACGCAGGCGATGCAGCCCAGATGCTGGCTGGGCTTGCCCCGGAGCAGCAGCTGGTGCTGGAGTTCACTAACGTCAGCTGCTGGGTCGACACTGGCGACTTTGGATCATCTAAGTCGGCGCTCAGTGAGTCGCAACTGAGCACAGCACTGCTACGTCACACGTTATGCTGCAAATGAAACCTGGTGAATGAACTGCTGAACAATGAAAGCCTAAGCAGCGCTCACTGACTTGCGAGACCGTCGGCCCACCCACCCCTGTTCTCAACCTTGTTGTCTGGCGCCCAGCTTTGTGCTATAAGCTCCTTACAATGCCCACAATGCCCACAATGTTCCTTGTCTCACGGATTTAGGAAACGGGAGCCTCCTGGCGGGATGAGATATGAACCATCTGCTGCTCTGCCTGTGTGCCGTGCGTGTATGGCGTACTGCATCTACACACGTTTGCCATACTGCTCTCCCCAGTAAGCTGTGCTGTGTTGTCCCGGCATTTTTGGGCTGTCATACTATTTGCGTTGGTGATGTCTGCCACAATGCCAGGTGACTTTTCCAAGTCCGTCAAGTCGAGTGCGCGAGCTGTGGCCACGGCTGGTCGCTCTGCATCCACCGCCATGCGCCGCCTTGCCCCCGGCGCCTGCACCCGCAGTAGCGGTGAGCCGCCGGAGGGTGACGTGGAGAGCGGCCCTGCCCCTGCGCTGCCCAGGGACGCCCCCGCAGCCAAAGAGGCGCCCAGCCGGTACAGGCAAATTCTGCACAGCATCAGCGGCCACGTCTTGCCAGGTGGGCTACATTTGCAGGGTTGGCAAGGTGGTGCAATCCAATTGTGTGCAGCGAACTGTTGGACAGCTCCCTTGTGCAGTGACCGCCAGACGATCCCAGTGCCTTGCACTTACAGCACTCCACCGCATCGACAACCCACGCCAGTGCGCACCTGTGGTCCCACTGCTGCAGGTCAGGTGCTGGCGCTCATGGGGCCTTCCGGCAGCGGCAAGGTGCGGTTTGACGTTGGTTGCCCCATCAGTACCTGGCCATCGCCGCACCAGTGCTCACTTCCGAAGCATGTCGCTGTGGCAGGTTCAAGTACTATGGTAATGCTGGTGTAGTTTGCCGCTATGTATCCTGTTGCGGTGGGAGATGGTGCCGTTCCTCCGAGCAAACGATTGACAACACCATGCAACCGTGCTGTTGCGTGGCCCAGACTAGCCTTTTGACCATCCTAGGGGGTCGCGCGCCTGCCAAGCTCAAGCTGGAAGGGTCGGTCACTGTCAACGGTGCGCGTTTGTCCAAGGCCACACGCAAACGCGTCGGGTTTGTGCTGCAGGTGGGGCGTCTCAGACACGCTTGAGTGCATGCCAGACTGTGCTGGTCGCTATAAATGGACAGCGCTGCTACCATGCACTTGCATTTACGAGCTTCATGAGCATGTCAGGTGTTGTCATCGGCTCAGTCAAGGTTTTGCACATACTGCTACAATCTTCGTCTTCACCGTCGCGGCCATGGCCGGCATACCCCCCCCCCCAGGTGCATGCCTTGGACTTGCTCCAAAACAAATTCTTCACTAAGTTAGGCGGACAACGTTGTAGTACGTTTAAATGGACAGTGCATGAACGCTTACATCAGCTCAGCAGATGTTCCAGTGCCCTGCGCCTTGTTGCCCGCAGGACGATGTGCTGTACGAGACGCTGACTGTTCACGAGACGCTCACATTCTCGGGCCTGCTGCGTCTGCCGCGGAACATGACGCGCGCAGAAAAGGTAAGGTTTGTGATCTGGCCGTCATGGTATGCTGGCGGCCCCCGCCGACTACCCTTGGAAGGCAGAGGGAGGGAGTAACTCGCGAGTATCCCATTGCTTTGATGTGCGCACACACAGATGGCTCGCATTGAAACGGTTATGGGCGTGCTTGGCCTGGCGCGAGCGCGCGACACCATCATCGGAGGCTACTTCCGGCGCGGCGTCAGCGGTAAGTGACTCTTGGTGCTCTCTTTGACGTGCGACAGCTCCCCACCTGCATGTGCGCTGCGCGCTTTTGACAGCGACAGGATCGCAGACGTCGCCGCTCTGCCAGCGTGGAAATGTCGTCGCTTGCAGGGGGCGAGCGCAAGCGCGTGTCCGTGGGCCAGGAGCTCCTGATCAACCCCTCGGTCCTGCTGCTAGACGGTGAGGAGTTCCACATGTCTTTGTCAGCAATGCTCCACTCACAACATCCAGCCAACATCCAGCCGACACTCATCTCAATAGCAGCTTCTGCCGTTGCCTGAATTGGCTGCAGAGCCAACCAGTGGCCTGGATTCAACCACTGCCCTGCATCTGGTCAAGCTGCTGGACGAGCTGGCAAGTGGGTGCAAGACAGGCGCAAGACAGGCCTTGACAGTCTAGAGACGAACTTCATTATTCACACGTGGGCTCCAAGGCTCAACAATCAATGTTTCAGCGTCTCACTGGTTGCAGAACTGGCTTGAGCAGTGCCAGCCTCAATCAATCAACGATATCGACATGCTTGAGCAGTGCCAGCCTCAATCAATCAACGATATCGACATGCTTGAGCAGTGCCAGCCTCAATCAATCAATGATATCGACATGCTTGAGCAGTGCCAGCCTCAATCAATCAACGATATCGACATGCTTGAGCCAGCCTCAATCAATCAATGATATCGACATGCTTTCGATTATTGCGCCCAGGTGGTGGGCGTGCCATCCTCACCACCATCCACCAGCCCTCCAGTCGCCTGTACCAACACCTGGACAAAGTCATGCTGCTGGTGAGACTGCCCTCGCACACCTGTGTAAGCATCTGTCATCGTTTGCATGTTGGAACGGGGTCACTTTGAGTTGTTCCTCCTGATCTCGGAGTGAATCCAACCTCTCACCTACAATGCTGCTTGATGATCATTTGCCATGTACTAAACACGGCCACGCCAGCCGCCCAGGAAAGAAGTCAGCTACATCGCATGTTTCAAACACAGCCAGTTACGTGTGGTCTGCAACTCTGTATTACCCTATCAAGACCATATCATAGTCAAAACCTTATCATGGTCACATGGCATGCATGTCGCGCATGTATCATGACCGCATGGCATGCACATCGCACATGGCATGCATGTGATGCCTGTCCCACAGGCTGAGGGTCATGTTGTCTACATGGGCGATGCGCTCCTGGCAGTTGACTGGTTAGAGCATCTGGGCTTCGCGCTGCCCTATGGAGTCAACCTGGCAGGTGCGGCTTGCACTGAACGACACAGCGACATGTCGCATCGTAGCCATAGCTGACGATTTGCTGCCTGCGGAGTGGCTACCCATTAGTAACTGCACTGGTATCACTGTTAGTCACAATACATTAGATGTGACACGTGATGCCACACGTCTTCTTAAGCCTTTAGAGTGCACTGTCAGGCTGATCACCTGCGTGAAGGCGTGACTGCAGGTGCACCAAGGCATGCAATTGTACATGCTCTGCAGCTGAGCTGCGTGTTATCAGACGTCCAAACGGCGCCTGGTTTGCGATTCTACAGAGTCATGCTAAGCACCACATTTGTTGTCGCTGCAGACCACCTGCTTGACTGTGCCATGGGGGAGGTGGTGCACGACCCCTCGGCGCCGGGCGCATGCAACCATGGCCGGGACAAGCCCATGCGCGGCCGACACGCAGGTGGGAAATGTGATGGCGGCCGAGGAGGTATACAACTCGTATGCCAGGTTGTTGTAGACTGGCCTGGTCAACGGACTAGTACGTGGACAGGCGTGGTATGCCTGGATTTGTCGGTGATAAGGCAGCATCAGGGTTTTTAAAGCTTGCCAGCGCCTGTTTTGGTAGGCGAGATTTGCCAGGCGGCCAACAAATCAGACCAAGCAAAGCGGTAGTAAGCCAGCAAGCTGCAACGGACGTGCGCTCATGTGCCGGATGGTGACAAGTGTGTTCTTGTCTGTGCTGCATGCATGCTTGCGTTCAGTTCATTCCTTGTACACCACGTTCGAGGCGTGGTATGCCTCCCATCCCGACGGGTTTACCTTGTCGAGTTCTGACGTGGATGCGGGAACAGATGCCTCCCCCGCACACAATCGGTCGACAGCGCTTTCATCAGCCCGGAGCAGCGCCAGACTAGATGACCTGCTGCAGGGCGTCAAGCTTGCGCATTGCTCCAGGCGATCCCATCATGTTTCACATCCAGCCACGACAGCCAACGGCAAGCATGTTTCGGGGGTACCAGGTGTCGAGGTGAAAGGAGCCAACGGAGCTGCAGCAGCAGACGCGCATGGAAAGGGTTCGACCAGGCCAGGCCTATGGAAGAGGGCCAAGCAAATAGCTGGGCGTTTCAGGCCTGAAAAGGTCGAGTCGACAAATGGCAAAGACAACAAGCCAGCCGCCCCTGGCGCCGGCGCTTCCAAGCCTCCGGGCGACACGCCCTTCTTGGAGCAAGTGCTGATTCTGTGGCAGAGGGCACTGAAAGTTCGAAGGTGAGGCGACATCATCGCCCGCTAAAGACGCAATCCGTTAGTTTACGGGTTCAGCCGTTGACCCCTTGGTTCAGCCTTTGACCCCTTGGTTCAGCCTGTGTGGCTCAGGGTTTAGACTGATTCGTGCATTGGTTCTGTTGATCACGTGCTCGACTGCGATTGCCGCATGCCATCCTGATGCAGGTTTGAGAGTCTGAGTGGCCAGCAGATGTTCCAGTTGATCGCCGTCGCCGTCATCACCGGCCTGCTATGGTGGCAGCGAGCTCAGAACAACGACGTCGACGGCGCCGCCGATGTGACTGGCCTGCTTTTCTTTGAGCTGGTCTTCGTCTGTTTCAGGCAAGTTGACCTCGGATCAGTGTGCGAACTGTCGCAGATAGAAGAGTCTCAAGGTCGCATGCTGCAGATCATTTTGTACAGGCTGTTGACTTGCCAGAAACGCTTGTACTGGCGTGGCGATGTGCAACTTATGCAACGCGCACTTTGCAAATCTGTATGTTTGCTATCGCTGTGACGTCCCATACAACCGTTGCGTGCTGCTTGTGCCTCGACTTTGTATGCCTGTAATCGCGTTATCGTTACAGGTCGCTCTTCTCAGCACTCTTCACGTTTCCCAATGAGTTCAGAATCCTGGCCAAGGAGCGGCCTTCGGGCAATCCGTGAGTGCGCTTGCCTTCGGCATAACCCTGCTCATCTATGCCATGACCTTACTTTTGCTCATGCGAACAGCTGTACCGTCGCGCTGCATCGCAGGAAGCTGTCTGCTTACTATTTGGCCCGAACCTTGGCCGATCTACCCATCGAGGTGACCATGCCAACATTTTTCATCGTCATTGTCTATTTCTTCGGAGGCTTGCGGCTCGACGCAGGTGGGCAGACAGATGCGACGACTCCAAGCAACCGCCGCATACTGTGTCACGCGCGTTTTTGAAACCGCATCGCGTTGTGTTTTGAGATGGCAATCGCTTTCCAGTCACACCTGTACAACTCTGTTCACACTGTGCGTTGCTCACAGGGGCGTTCTTCAGCAATTTGCTTTCCGTGTTGATGTCAGTCTTGACCGCCCAAACTTGGTGAGGCGTTCGGGACGCTTTGGTTCACATTGCTCACTTCGAATCACAGCAGCGATATCACGCATTATCATCAACCAGCTTTTGACAGCTGCTCGTCAGCTCTCTGCACTTCTGGTGGCCATCACACATGGACTACCGAGATGTGTGACATGGGCATGCAGCAGCTGATGCAAACTCAGTTTGGCTGCAAACGCAATTCGCAAATTCAGCCGCAGACGTTTCCAACTGAACCCTTACTATCATCACATGTTGCAGGGGTCTGTTGATTGGTGGGACGTTCATGGACCCCAAAACAGCACAGATGGTGCGTGCGTCTCAGTCGCTGGCTGTTCAGCCGTGTCAAATCATCAAGGCCGCAGGGCATTGCACAAGCATGCTGACATGTAATCCTGTGCGTGGATGTTGCACGTGCTTGGTGCTATTCAGGTGACCACTGTCGTCATGCTCACACTCATGCTCGTGGGAGGTGCGTGTCTCACAGTCGGTAGTACGACTCACACTCAGGCATGTGCGCATGGCAGGATCGATCTCGTCTACCAGGCAGCTGACTACGCTGACCGAGACCTTGCTGTGTGGTATCGACATGAGTAGGCAGTTGTCAATAGCAGATGCATAGCAAACGTCGTACAAGGCATATGTCGTGCATGGTGGCAACACGCTCAACCACAAGCCGCTGGTGCCAGGAAGGTTACAGTGTGAGCTGCAGTTGCTCGCCTGGTTGCCCTTCCTTGCAAGCTCACCAGCAACACATTCCATGAGGAGTATGTGGTGTGGCGTGTATGCAATGGTTGCAATTGATGTGCGTCAACAGCAAGGGGGCTTGAACGTCATGCTTTGGTGGCGAGTGTGCCCTTTCTTGCAGGGTATTATGTGCGGGACATCCCTGTGTGGATCGGATGGCTCAAGTACCTCTCCTTCCTCTACTGGGGTGAGTCCTGGGAGCTACAGCATGCAGTGGCTCATCCTCTGTTGTGCGGTGTGTTGTGTTGTGCGGTGCAATATCTGTAGAACTGGTGAAATATCTAGGATTTTCCTAGTGCAAAGGTTCTGCACGCATCACACGTGCAATGTTGAGTTGGGAGTAGTAAAAACAAAAGTTGTACGCGATACGTTTTGTGTAGAAATGCTAGTATTGCTTGAACAGGATTCATCACATGGGCTTACGGCTGTGGCCAACAGGTGTTGCCTCGTTTGCCGCAGGGAACAATTTGCTGCTCAAGATCGAGTTCCGGGGCCGGCAGCTGACCAACTGCGCTGCGGCCACAGGCCCTGGGCCCTGTCCCGTGGTGACAGATTTGCAGGTAGGACAGGGTCTCATTTGATTTCTACATCGGCGAGCATGCGGCCCGTGCGGCCCATGCTTGCTGCCAAGTGGGCGAAGCCGACACCAACTGTGGTCGGATGAGATGACCTGGGCCAGGCCGAGCATACAAAGCACAAGGGCGTTGTGTGTTGCACTGATGATGCTCCCATCTTCAGCTTGGGAAAGCACTCGTACAATGGAAAGTCCACTGGCATCATCTTAACTAGTAGCACTAGAGTGGTGTGCTGATATGAGTGGTGTGCTGATATGTGCAGTCCGAGCTAGTCACCAGTAGGTTTACTGAAAGGTTCTCTGTCCTGTGTGCAGTCCGCTCTGCGCCTGCCCGTTGACCCTGATGCCGCCGTGTATCCCGAGGTGCTCGTGCAGCTAGCCATGCTGCTCATACTCAGGTGCGTGCAGCTAGCCATGCTGCTCATACTCAGGTGCGTGCAGCTGAGCATGCTGCTCATACTCAGGTAAAAGTGGCCAGGTCAATGGTCACAGACACTCGGGAGCGCCTGCTTTCTTTGTTTAATTTTGACTTCCTGCTCAGCATCAGAGGCGGTGAGGGCGGTGCCCATGCCGTTCCGTGTTCTGTGATGGCTTCTTTGGTCTAAACAAACATGAGAGATATGACCGGCGCTTTTGGCGACGCACGAGCAGGGCACAGGCAGGTGTTGTAGTTTGATGCTTCTGGCATACTCATCGCCTTTTTTATTGAGCAGGCCGTTTTCCAACTTATGCTTCATGGCTTCCTCATTGATATGGGTGCTGCTGCACACACCCGTTGTCCGTTATTGGATGCTTGGCAAGCTCCTCTAACGTGATCTAGGAGGACACGTGTCAGCTGGTATGCCAATGCCAGGTGGCAGCCTTGCCATCATGCATGATCAACAAATCGCCTGGCGTTTCTGTCTCGGCAATCGACACATGCCACAAGCCTGTTGTTGCATGCAGATACGTGACTTGGCTCGTGCTGCGCTGGAAGATATCGAGCACGCAGCGCACACTGTGAAGGCAACTGGCTTTACTTTGCAACGGCATGGCGCTAGACCTTGTGTTGATGGGCCGCTTATTACTGGGTATTGCATGGTTGAGGGGTGCGTGGTTAAGGTGAATCTATCAAGTGCTGCCTACTGGGTGTTAGGCAGGCTGGAACCCTCAAAGTGTGGTGGTCTTGCGTATTTGTGTCGGTGCATGATATACACTGCAGGGAAATGTGTCTCACAACTCAACACTCAATAGTAACTGTCATAAAGCAAGAAGGTAGAGTATTGCAGAAGTCTGGCAGTCACTGGCAGAACAAGCAGAGGCTTCGGATTCCTTAACTTCCAGACTTCGCTGCGTTTAGGATTGAGTGCATGCGGCATGCGGTTCGGTTAGGGTACGGCTTTAGATGGTGGTCGCATCCTATCTATGGCAGACCGTTGAGGGTGGAAGACGAAGGAGAGCTGATCATGATGCACGACTTGAAAAGCTTGGGGTGCACTCTACTTGAAATGCTTTCTTTGCGCTTGCACTACAGCTGCTGATAGGTATCATGTATGGGACACCACATATTCATCATGCGGAACCTGGACTGGTGAGCTGAAATGCCTATGGTGAAAATGGCTTATAACAGGAAACGATGGACGCAGCGTTCTTTGTGATCCTGGTTGTATGTTGTAACACGTTGTCAAACTCTTCACGGTTTCTTCAACGACCCAGGCCATGTGTCTCACTGTGTGTTGTTGTACATTTAACATGTTGCCAGTTCTGGGACAATTTCCAAGGACGCCACTGGAACCAGTGTAGGGCCTGTTAATAGTGAGTGGCTCGGTGGGTTTAGGCCGGTTTTAGGGTGTGATTTCTCGTATAAAGATTTATATCAACTTTTGAATGTAAACTTGTATCAATGTGAATAATTCCTAGCCCGTTACGTGACATCACAACTTGAATACATTGTGAGACAACACAACATTCAGTCAGGATCTGGTGCGCTAACCCGTTACCACTATCGTCTACCAACAGGTACCACTTCACCACATGCCAGTCTCACAAAACACTAGTCATG
>QAXH01005340.1:0-13458 GCA_004335635.1 Chloromonas sp. AAM2
TGCGAATGCTGGAACTGCCTGTCAGTTGCAGTGTTCTGCCCAAAGTAGACCCTTAAATGATGTCAGAACGCTTTTGATGATTTGAACTGATTGCCGATTTGCTGATGGAGCGCTGAGAATTTTGCCCCGTGAGGTGCCCGCCACAAGGGACTCACCAGCCCTTGCAGACTCGATGACATTCCTCTTGATATGTGTGTAGCAATTGATTCAATGTTTGCAGCACAAGTCTGTTTTTTGCAGTATAACATTGGGACGTGGTTCCTGGTGTGCTCTCTCTGCTTGTAAACTCCTAAACCCATCATGGTGTGCCGCGCTCTCCATCCATCGTAAAGTGCGCCGCGATTATGGTGCACTCTCTTGGTGCCTCATGACTTGTATTCGCTGGTCATGGCATGCAAGCTGTAGGTAATCATCAAGAGTCCGCCTTGTCCAATGTCATCTCCTGGAGATAGCACGTGCATGCACCGTCGCTTGTGTCCTGGTGGCTGTTAGCAAGGTACAGCTCAGATGAGCGGTCTTGAGTCCGTCCCTGGATAGCACGGGGTGGGGCCAGGCCAGTAGCCTATGCATGCGGCGCTCCTGCAAATGCGACGAGCGGGAAAGGTACTGGTTGCACTGGTACTAGCAGTGCCAGAAGCAGAATCTGCATTCGTTGCACGGCACATGCAACCAGGATCCGTGCTCTTTGCTTGCCTTCAAAGTTGCAGGACCCTGAAAACCACTTATTACGTAGTAGCAACAGCACGGTAAAAGGAAGAAAACGGCAGATAACATCGCATCCCAGCATCCTTGCTCATGTTTAAGCAATTGTTATCAGGCTCTACACCATTTCGGTTTGGCCGGGTGAGGTAGGGCTTAACTTGTGCAGTTGCCGCCACTTTGGTAATGACATGGCGGTTTGTCTGTGGTGATAGTGCCCCCAGTGATCACAAACCCAGTTGACATCGCTGAAGTGACCACACAAGCGTGAGGCCATGTACGCAGCATACGAGTGAGCTACCATGGTGAAGGCTTCACGATCCTGGCCATGATGTTCCATTGTTCATGTCAGTGATCCATTGCTGTGCGGCTGTGTTGAGCGACTGGATCCGCACATCAGCATGCATGCCCCAGCTGACCTGGCTAAGCGCGCGCTGTTATCCATCAGGGACTGGTGGCCCACATCCGCATGCAGGGCGTTGGCAGGGGGCGTACGGCCGGGCAGCACAAAGCTGAGGTAAACCCTGCACCAAAAAGAAGGGACAACAACAACGCACATCACCTGTACGTTCTGTTGCGGGCGCTTTTACACCGGTTCCTGTGCCGTTACTCTGAGATGCCTGTTCCAAGACTGGTACTGTAATGACACGCTTCTGCTGCTCGCTTCATGATCATGTAGCTGTTTGGCCTTCTCAACAAGTACCCTGATTTCGTAGACATGTCATGGTTTACCAGAGACCTCCAAGAGGGCAGGCCCAACCGCTATCCTTGACAGCTACGAAGATATGTGGGAAGTCGTCAATGTTGAAAGCTGTGATGGCCGCCAGGCAGCTGTGTTCGCCAGGCACCTGTGGCATGGCCTGACAGAGAGGCACTGGTCCTGATCACACACCCTCTCTGAGTCCTGATCACACGACTCTTGACAAAACATGGACAACAGTTAGCGCACCGTTAATTGCTGCAGAGCTGCTGCAACATCCTCACACACACCCGATCCCACCATCCGCTCCGGCTGTACCTGCTTATTGTCCTGAGCATGCGTGACCTGCTTATTGTCCTGAGCATGCGTGTGCAGTACTCGTCGGCTGTACCTGCTTATTGTCCTGAGCATGCGCGTGCAGTACTCGTCATCCCTCCACATGCGCCATGCCCTGATGCCACCCTTAACGCTGCGTGACACCAGCAGCGCCGAGCGGCAGCCAGTGGTGAGCATGTGCAGCTGCAGCTGCGGCACCCAGTGGGGCGGGACGCGCTCCCGCGGCCCCCGGTCGCTCACACACCACTCAACCTGCAGTCAACGGCATTCCAGTTGGAGCAGTTGGAGCAGTGCCTCCAGACCCAGATGCATGACAACATGCCGTGGTCAATCATAGAATGGCTGCAAATGCCTTCACACAGACTGTTAGACATTTGCATCCATGACAACTCATCCCCCACGATTGTTTTTCTGGACCCCTGCATGGGGGTTGGGCTTAACCACCCGGCTTCCTCACTTACGCTGACCGGCGTCCCCTTTCTTTCTTTCTGGACCCCAATGAGTAGCCCAGCTGGTAGTGGGGTGCTACACTGACATACTTGCACCAGCCTTGCGTTTAGCTACCCAGACTGACAGTTTAAGCCCATTCCTCACCTTCATGCGGCCACGCGCCCCTGACTTGCGTGTGCGTTGCTTGAAGGGACACGTGTTCTTGATTTCCACCACCTCTGTGTACACCGCCCCTCCGCTGCATGTGGGACACCGGGTGCTGCCTTGCTGACCTAGCTTCCCGTTTGCTTGCTGCTCCTGCTGCTGATGTGGCTGCTGGCCGCACGCCCTGACCTGCTGATGCGCATCAGTAGGTGGCAGGAGGACAAAGGGCGCACCACCAGCCAGTAACTGCACAGACAGAGCGCCCGACTGCACCTTTCTCTGTATGGGAGAATACTGGTCACTGTCTGTTGCAGCCACAGGGCCCAGCTGAGCAGCCGCAGGCAGCACTCCATTGCAGTGATGGTTACAGGCTGCCTCACCAATCCCCTGCTCCTGGATGCCTTGGCTCATGTCGCAGCATCGGCTTGTGCTGTTGGCTTCTAACTCTGCAGTGCTTGCTACCACACATTGGCAGCCTACCACGGTGTCTGCGTCACTACACTCGACAATGCTGCCTCCCGTGCTGCTGTCACCTTCATCAACAATCCCATCAGCACCATAACCTGCCCCGTCAGCACTGCTGCCATCATCGCTGACAGCACCATCACCTGCTTGCTGTGCACCGCCACCGCCTAAGAGTAACACATGCTGTTCGACAAGCTGTTCCAGCTGCCGCTGGCATGTGTGCTTGAGCTGTCTCAAGCAGACGGGGTCCGACCAGCGACCCGTGGTGCCGCTAGCCTCTGGACTGCCGGGGACAGCACCACACGTGCATGACTCGCCATGCGGCATAGGTATGCACCTTGCATGATGGCATGAACCCGCAGCACATGCAGCCAGGCTGGTCTGTAGCTGAGCCAAGGCACAAGGCTGCCTCGACCCTTGCTGCCATGTACCATGGGGGTCATTGTCATGCAGTTGAGAGCAGCAGGCTGTGCAGACCAGGGGGTGGCAGGCCAGGGCGTCGGGTGAGGCGGCCAGTGGGGGCAGGCTGCCGGGTGGGAAACCCCAATGCGCTGGCAGTTGGTGTGGCTGCAGCACACACAGGCCCACCTGTGGCAACAGCAACCACACGCTGCGCCACATACTTGTTTCATCGCTGTTGCCGAATGTCTTGTGCAAGAGACTGGGCTCCAGCTTGTTTGCTATATGGTGCAGTAGGTCAGTATGGGCATAGCGGGCCCTTGCCGATACACAGCCCTGGATGCCTTGCTGCAGCATGGTGCCAACGCAACACGTGCCATGCCATGCCGTCCAGATCAAATATCTCACTCACCTCATGCAGTGTGGCGCGCGGCATGATGCACGCCAGGCCGTACAGCGCGGCGCCCTCCTGCACCGTGCCCCATGTCAGGCGCACGCAGTCCAAGCCGTCACGAGCGGCCTGCATGGAGCGGGGGGCGCCGGCATGTGCGTGCGTTGGAGCATGGGCGCCAACTGTGTACCGACTGTGTCCATGCGCAGAAGCCACTGGCTCTCAATGTGCTGCCTGTTGAGGATGTGGAGTTCGCAGACCCCCTGGCCTTTAACACATGCCTTTGCTTCCCCTTCTTGTCCCCTGCCGGAGTGTTCCCTGTGAGTGGTTGTCCTGCCCACCTTGATGCAGGTCAGCAGCAGCTCATGCGCAGTGCGGCCCTCCCAAGACCCCGCAGGCCGGGCCGGAGCCAGCGGACGAGGCACGTACAGCCCTCCTTCATTGCCTAAGGCGTGGCTGTTGCTTGATGAACAGCATGCATCCCTGATGCAACTGGACATGGCTGAGGCGCCTTGCTGGCCCACAGACTTCCCATCAGCCTGCTCCAATGCATTGACCCGCAATAGGGCAGCTTGGAGTTCCTCAGGCGCATACAGTGGTGCGTGCATTGTGTTGTCAGGGGCAGCCCCGCCTGCGTCAGGGCCTGATGCTGCGCTGCCTTCCTGCATGCTGGTGTGTAAGGGCAGCCTCAGGTGCTGTACTGCTGCAACCATGTGCACATGGCCCGCCTGCCCACCACAGCCCATGCGCCGTGCGACGCTCTCCTCCTTCATCCCAAGGACGGCTGCCAGAATACCTGTGCTGAGCACCCCAGCATGGGCAGCACGCCACTGGTCCGTGCCTTGTTGCTGAAACCTGTTGCAGTGGTCAAGTTGGCAGGCACAGGCAGCTGGGGGTTACTGCAGTAATTGCATCACCACGGGCCCGTGATGGGCTGAGGGCAGACTCATGGCAATTATGAACCTTTAGAACTTGATTTCATGTACGATTCAGGCGTGGTGTCATCTACCTGAGGCCCATGGGTCCTGGCCAGTGAGGCGATGCATTTTCATGTGAGCTTGGCAGTCCCACAAACGAGGGCCACTGCCTCAAGGTGTCCAGGTCCACTGCTGTCAGGTACAGGTTTGGCACCTCGGGCTCACGGGCTGCGTCCGGCACGTCACTAACAACGACCGAAGGTGGCTTCTTATTCTTTCTCTTCTTGCGTGCCATAATGTCTGTGTCGCACTGCAGACAATTCCTGGAACGGACGCCCCGCCGGACGCCAAAGATGGGCGGTTATGATGGCAGTGGTGGGCGTGACAGTCAGTGATGAGGAGCGAGCTGAGAAGGATGAGACATGACAGGAAGAGAAAGTGATAGTTGTTGGTTGCGCCAGTTTTGCATGTTTCAAAACAATTGCAGGCTCCTTAAAGCAATGGCTCCAGCTGTGCGCATGCTGCATACTATGAGTAATCAGCAATAGCTTCTATTGCCACTGACTGGACCAGGGGTTCAGCATCGCCATATGCAGGGGTTCAGCATCGCCATATGCAGGGTTGGCTAGGGTACGGCAAGGGTAGGGTAGGGACTGAGGCATAACACGGTGGGAACCTGCCTGGCTTCTTGGGACGTGCTAGTGGCCTAGCCCTCTTATTTTGAGGGAGCTGTTCACAACTTGAGTAACAGAGGGTCAGAGGGTCTGGTCTTGAAACAGAGGCACCTGGCCAGACCCAACGAAGGGTGGTACACTGTCGCTGCAACTGCATGTGATTGCCACAGTTTGGTTTTGTGACAGAGGCCTAGCAGACGGCAGGCCAATGACGGGTGGACTTACTGCAAAATTACTGAATTACCGCGAATTTACTCTGTGTTGGTGTTGTACTGTATGGTCATCCTGAACTCTCTCACTGGGAAGTGGTCGCTGGGAAACTCAAGAGGCTGTGGTCACAGTGCTTTTTGATGCGACCAGCCGGTAATCACACTGCTAGGAAGTAGGAAGGTCGGAACCAACAGACGCGCCCGACGACGTATGGGATGGAAGGTACATGGGTGTCCGCAAGGACATCCAAACCGACAGACCCACCATGGGGCGAGAGTCCCCTTATCAACATGACAGTCAGCTGCTGTTTGGCCCCAGTCCTTTCAGGCTGAGGAGAGCTGAGATGTCTCGGGAGACTACCAAAGCTCGCTTCTCTTGTCAGGCCACCTTCTTCAATGCAAAAGAAACAGAGGTCCAGACTGCTGTGTCACATTAAGTAATCATCAAAACAGGTCCATCTTGTGTGCTCAGCTCAGCCCATCCTATCCCAGTTCAGTCCAATCAAACGTGTATGCATGTACCATATACGTCAGCATGCGCAAACAGGTCGACAACGATCAACCAGTGCAATGTTGACAAACAAAAGTCCCGTCATCTCAACGTGACATAAGCAGTGCAAAACGGATATTCATTTCACTGTGCATTGCTGTGAGGAACGCCACACAACCCAATCAACGTATACATGCCTTCCTGACGTGCATGTTGTCACACTTCTGCAGTGCTTGAACACCTCTTGCCACAACTATTGCTATGAATCAACTGTCCCTCTCAATCTACAACCTTGCAAGACATGCAAGCACGAATTGCGTGCATGTCGTCAGAAGATTGAGCTGCTATCCTTGATATCCAATCTGAAGAATACATATGACCTGAGCCGGCTCTGAGCCAGCTAGCGGCCACACAAACGCGATCTCTGTCGGTAACGATTTGACAGGAGACGCACCGGCACTCTGAGCCTGACTTGCACCGGCCCCCGCCGCCCCGCACCCCCTGCCGCCGTCTGCCGGTCGAGGGCCACACGCTCCCGCAGCCGCTGCCAGGCCCAGGTCAAACGCATCTGCAAGGGGTGCAGTGCAGGATATGCTTTTAACCGCCTCTACCAACCAACTTATTATAATTCATTACATCACCTTAACTAGTCCAGGCACCAAGTGGCTCAACACCGTCAGGCCATGTGGACTATCCTCAAAACCAGCAACCAATGCACCAAGCGGCTTAACACCGATCAAGCGGCCATGCCATGCCATGCCAAGGGTGTGCATTGCGCTGACCTGAGGCTGCAGGCCTATGCCCACAGGCTGTGCGCTGACGGCGGCCTGGAAGGCGCGCAGCCATGCGGGGGTCAGGGGCGGCCCCAGCAGCGCGGCGCCCACCGCTAGTAGCGTCAGCTCGTGCGCATCGCACTCCCCCAGGACCGGCCGCACAGCGCGCACAGCACTGCACCACATGTACACGTGCGAGCAACACAATCATTAAACAGTGATCATGTGATGCACGGGGTGAAGCAAAGTGAAGCTGTTCGGCCAGCTGCGCAGCCGCACCACCAAAATACTTGTGACCTGACGCGCACCAGCTGTATGCAACACACTCCAGTCATTCCCATACACCCCACTTCAGGGACCAGTCAAGGGACATTCCAGACAATGTGTCAACGGGCATGAAGTGTATCACTTGCGCCAAATGGTTTGCTTGCCACGTGGTTATTGGGGTGGTTTTGCCCCACCTGATTAGCCATGGCAGTGAGGGCCGTTTCCTGAGGGTGGCCGCTGCCCACATAAGACGCGGCACACAGAACGCAATGTCCCGCCTGACACTGTTCGCCTGCGGCCTGCGGGCCAGGCTGACTGATAGTGCGCGCATGCGCTGGTGAGTCATACCGTACATGGAGGCGAGCCATGCAGGGTGCGGCCCGTAGGTGAGAGCGGCCAGACTGTAAAGGGTGGTGGCCAGGGGACGCAGGCGGCAGCTGCAGGCCAGCAATGGTACCGCACAGGTTCAGCCCCATTTCTTTGAGAACACTGGAAAGCAATAGGATTGAATTTGCAACACAGTGCTGCCTCTGGTGTACATGTGCCCTGTGTGACAGTCGGCAAACCAGAGCCATTGAGGGTGTTGGCGCACAACTAATCTTGCCTTGTGCTCATCAAGCTGGAGTCACCGGTGCTTTTTGGCATAAACTGAGACATCTACCTGGGTGCCATGCCTGCTGCACGTGCATGTCGCAGCACAGTGTGAAGAAAGGCGGTTCTTGGGCGGTACTCAAGCTTGGCCAGTGCCCACAGCGCCCCCGCGAGGTCCTCACACCCTACGACCACATGACAAGAGGGAGCTAGTCAGCGTCCAGCCTTGACTGCCATGCTTAGAAGAACTCACAGTGACAGCACAAGCTACGTGGCCGTCTAGTATACTGCAGGCCGTCTAGTATACTGCAGGCCGTCTAGTATACTGCAGGTCACCCCATGGACACTTGCATGTCCACATGTCATGAGCATCCCACACCCTGGAAGGCACCCAGGTCGCCAAGCCTTTTTGTCGATAGTCAACACTCTACTAAGGTGAAACTCGCAGCTCAGCCTGTGCATATGCCTGGCCAGCGCGTCACCAGTAGTCAGTGGACGACTAGGCCAGTCGGTCCAACTCACGTGTGCCTTTGACCTGCGCGGCCAGCGCTGTGCAGCAGTCCTCCAGCAGGGGTGCACCGGGCTTCCACGAGGCGCAAGTGTGGTCGTGTGTGACGGCGGGCGCAGTGGACAGGTGCGCCAGGGCCCACAGCACACGTGCAGCACCCGCGCCGGTCAGTTGCCGCGCCTGTAGTCAGCAGCAAGGCAGTGGAACGTTTGGGCATAGCATTTGCTTGCAACAGTGCAACCAAACCTGTGCAGCACCACGTACGAGTGCTGCTGCTGTTGGTGCTGCTCGAAATGTCAATTGGACTACAACCAATATGGATACAAATGCACACCGTCGTCTTGAACTCACCCTGAGCAGACGTGCAATATGCTGTAGCAAGTGGGCTGCTGCCTCCCCGCCCACCCGCACACGCAGACGCGCCAGCGCCTGAGCACAGCGCACCGTATCCCCGGCGCCCGCGCCCCGGAGGGCCACCAGCACACCCCGCAGCAGCAGTGCACCGGTAGCGGGAGCGGGCCGCAGGTGTAGGTGGGCTAGCTCGTTGCACACAGCCAGCAGCAGGCTGCCATGCAAGGGACTGCGCCCAGAGACAGGCATCTGCGGCCTGCTTAGCCCAATGCGGTTTTGCTGCGTGCTAGCCACCCCTGCGCCCAAGCCTGGGTTGAGTTTTGCTGCAGGCTGCAGTAAAGCGTGGGTGCGGCGCAATAGCTGTGTGCGCAATGGCTGGTTGGTGCGAATGTGCCAGCACGTCAGCAGCCGCAGGAGGGCAAGCAGGGCATGGGGAGGGGCGGATGCCAGCCCTGATGCCAGTGCTACCAGCAATGCCTGGGGAAACAGCGGCTTAGGATGCGATGCTTGTGCGGCTAATGCTTGTGTAGCAACCAATAAGCTTGTGAAGGAGACCTGACTGGCTAGCAATGCGGGCTGCTGCTGATTGGTCGGCTGGGCTGTTTCAGGCCTAACAACAGACGTGTTGTTGGCTAGGCTGACTGTGGCTACTGCAGTGGTGGGTGCAATGCGTTGCTGTAGCTCGGAGAGCAGCAAGCCCTGGCATCGCCTGAACAGCAGGTGTGTGTTTGGCAGTGCTTGATGCTCGCTGCTGCTGTGCTGGCTACTAGCCCGCTGCGGCCTGTGGGTGCCACCCATCAGCACACCACCGGCCCACAGCATTGAGCACAGCTCATCCATCGGCTGCTGGGAGACAACAAGCACCAGCTGCGATGCGACTGCTTCACACCACACTGGCACCTGCATCCTGGCCTGCTGGGCTGGTAGCGCTTGGGGACGATCCGTTTGCCCGTGCCTTGTGCTGCGTCCACGCCGGCTGCTTGACCGGATGCTATCTGCCGAACACCTGGCTGCCGCCCACAGCAGCTGTCTCAGCAGCCCTGCATGCGACTGCCGGCTGGAACTGGTCCTGGGCAGGCGCTGGAGCAGTGAGGCCAGCTGCTGATCCAGCTGACTGGTGCAGGCGGCTGGTAAGTCAAGCCTGAGCTGGGCACTTGCCCAGGCCAGATGGCAGCAGTCCTGCAGAGTCAGGCTAGGCCAGCTGCCAGTCAAGCTGTCCGCCATCAGAGCACTGCACACGTCCTCCTCTAACGCCTGCAATCAAATCCACAGAGAAAAAACCCAGGTCAAAAAGTGGAATGTACAGCTCAGCTTGGCATGCAAAGTAGGTGTGAGACGTCCATTCAACATGTGCAGTTGAGGCGGGCGCACTTGCAACCTTAGTCCTCTTGAAATGAGAATCGACCCCTGCCACAAAGACATGGAACATATATCCCAGCCCATCAACCCGGTTAACTCTGACAGGCAGCTCACCTGATCCATCCTCCACCGCAGCCATGCCAGGCTGTACAGCAGCTGACACAACTCTGACAGCGCCAAGCCAGGCAGCAGCAACTTGACTCTGGCAAATATGGGCTCAGCCCACGCAACAGCTGCACCTGCATATCCCTTGGCTCCGTCTGGCGAGAATGTGGACTGCTTGTCTGGCCCCAGTACAGAGAGAGAGAGGGCGTCGGCTGACCAGTGAACAGACCCCGTGCTGTTTGCACTAGCCGCTGCTGTGGTAGGGTGCAAAAGCTGTCGTTGTGAGGTTACCTGAAGCCCTGATCGGGACTTCAATGCCTCTAGCAGCTGTAGCAGCTGTTGGCCTGTGGTCACACTGCCAATCAGCGGCTCGAGCTGTTCTGTTGCTGCTCCTGCTGCTTGTGAGCTGCCTGGAGGGCCAGGCAAGCGTGAAGGAAGCACAGGAGGATACATGGCACTGTCTGCACCCGCCACTCCTGTCAGCATTGCATGCCGCAACAGGTTCATGAGCCTCTCAGCTGCAGGCGGCATAGCCTGAGGGTTCATGTGCGCCAGGCGTTCCGTTGGAACCGACCCCGGCTGCTGTTGCTGATGCCCTGGCTTATGTGCAGTAAGCAGCATCAGCGCATGAAGCATTCCAGCACACGCCACCTGGTCAGCTACCGCAGTGTGCAACGAGTGCTGCAGCTGATGGTGCATGACGTCGTACAGTGCGGGCTCTGGAGCCAGTCTCAAAGCCACATGTGCTTGCAGTAGACATGCCATTGAGCCTGGCAATCCACCAGGGAGATGAGACACCTCCGTTTGTCCGCCTTGGTGTGCTGTTACCAGCCTGTTTGACACGTTTGATACAACTTTCCGAACTTCCAACCAGCCCTCGCCTGCCAGTTGCCTGCCTTGTGCCGTTGAGATGTGCAGTGGAGCCAACACATCCGCTGACAGCAGGCGCCCGCCACGTCTGCACATGACCAGGATAGGCACAGGGCTGCAAGCTGCCTGCTTGCCTGTGCTGGCAGCATCTGCTTGGCTGCACAGAGGAGTGTCTGTGGAGGGTGCTTGCCGTTGCTGAGCCCGCAGGGGTGGCGGGTGCAACACAACATGGCTGCTTGACTGAGCCTGTGTTGGTGCCCGCCTGCCGTCACTGATAGGAGCAGCGACAGTAGAGCTGCTTGTTGGGGGGCTGCTGTGACTGCCATGTTCCACTGGTTCAGCAGGTGCTGACTGTGCCAAACTAGTCATGCGGTTTGCCGCATGCTGCAAGCCAATGAGGGCAGGAACGCCATGCAGCATACGCAGCTGCTCTGTTGTCAACCCGTTATCCTGCTGCTCAAGCTCTGCTCTGCTTTGTGTCAGCATCTGGCTATTCACCGCCTGGCTCCAGGCCAGCACCAGCTGGTCGGTCACATGCACCACGTGCTGGCTGCCCACACTAGCTGTCTGCAGTTCTGGACATGGGTGCACAGGTTTTGCTGCGTCGCAGCTGGCATCTGACTCGTTCATTCTTTTGCGCCCTCCCGCAGCTGCTCTACCCAATGTGCCAGGTGCTGAGGCGCCTGCTGGCTGCGGTTCACTTAGGAAATCACCCAGCTGCTTCGCCATAGCAGCAAGCCCTTCTGCCAAGTCAGCCAGCTTCTGAGGAGATAGTGAGTTGACTGCATGGGGTGTGTGCTGGGCCGGGGCAGGGCCACCAGCAGGGGCAGCTCCATGTGCGTGGCCGGCAACTGTAGCTAGGCCAGCTGCAGCAGCAGTAGTGGCAGCTGAAAGGAAAGTGCTCCACAGGTGGATGGCGGATGTGCTGCTACCGGTTGGCTGGCTGGAAGGATCCTGCTGACCTGCTTGGCTCGTGTTGGGGTCGGTGGCAGATAGAACTCTACCACAGCCCAGTAGTAGCTGGCTGAGCAGTTGGGGACTTAGCTGATGGAGACGTGGCCTGCATACATGGGAAGCACTCAGTAGGTGATGGTGTGAGAGGCATGTGCCATGCCTGGCACCTTGCCGCTACAGCAGATCTGTTTGCAATCTGCCATGACCGTGTGACCAGTTGGCATGGAAAAAAAGAAGATAGTTGCATATCACACACTGTAAGGACGTCTGCGCAGTACCACCTTTGACTTTGCGCGCCTTTAGCCTCAATAATTTCATGTCCACGGCCTTGATAATTCCTGAACCTTTCCTGTTCCTTGGATAGCTATTTGCACTGCCTCTGCCCCAGCCAAACAAGACTTGCCAATCCATCATCAGGTATGTTGGCGCCTTACCTCAAGGCAGCCAGAGCCCTGGCAGACCATGCTGCATCCGCATGCCACCCGAGCCGCCCCAGGCTGCTCAACAGCGCTGCATGGTCCGTTGCGCTCACTGACTCCATGCCCAGCACGGCATGCCATGCAGCACTGGACACAAACCGCTGCAGCAACACACTTCGCCTCCCACCCCTAGACCTAGGGCCATGTGTAACGTGCAGTGACCCTGTGACTCCTCCGCCACCCATGCCTTGATATTCCTTGCTGTCCCCAGTGGGTATGTGCAAGCCCATGAAGCTGGCAGCCCACAGCATGGTGATGGCTAGGTGTGGCGAAGTGCTGTTAACACGTGTGGCCGCTGAAGCGAAAAGGGCGTCGAAGAATTGGGGGTGCCGGTGTTGCAGGTCTTGCGCTGGGCCAGATGCAGGTGCTGGTGTGGATGGGGACTGGGAGCCTTCAGGTGCTTGCTGTTGTGCGGTGGCAGGAGCTGCCTGTGCCAGTGCCCACATGAGGGTGGCCAGGGAGGCGCCGGAGAGCCGCTCCAGCTGCGGCTGCAGCCGGTCCATCAGCTGAGGCAGCAGGCGACGGACCACCGCAGGCAACACCCCCACCCCTTCCGATTCCGGTGGCATCAAGGGCAGTTCCTGACTAAGGCTGCCATAAGCAGTTGCCGGATTGGCTGCAAGGTCTGCGCCTTCATTGGTGATTGTATGAGCCTCTGATGTGGATGTGAGGCCGGCAGCAGGTGCTGCGTGTGCAGTGCACATGACAGCTAGCGCCCACACCGCCTGCACCAGCTTGTCTGGTGGCACGCTCGGTGCGCCATGCAGAGCATGCACTGTGGCTTGCAGCCATCTGTCGGTGGGTCGCCAGCCCAGGCATGCACAGGACCAGAGAAGCTCGGCTTGTAGGCTGGCAGGCAAGGGTGGCATGGTTTGCTCGCTTGCCAGCTGCAAAGCAGTGCACAGCGCATGCCCGCCTGCCGCCTGGGACGGCCCATGGCTGCCTGAAGTGGCCCTGTACAAGTGGGCCAGGGACACGCAGCAGGAGGACGCGGCCTGCACTGTGCTGCGGGGTAGCCTGGGGCTCGCAAGGAGCGCTAACAAGCGCTGGATCAGTACCTGCAAACGCACACACATCAGCGCACACACCATCCGTGGCCCTTGACATGGCAGCATGAAAACTTGTACTGCAAACCAGGTAAGGTAAACAAACTCAGCCAGCAGCCAGCATAGCATACCCTGAGTTCAGACACACACTGTGAGATCAAAACGCATGCAGTGATTCACTGGGCATGCGCACCTGTGTGCAGTGATCACTGGGCATGCGCACCTGTGTGCACTGATCACTGGGCATGCGCACCTGTGTGCACTGATCACTGGGCATGCGC
>QAXH01005340.1:13671-35131 GCA_004335635.1 Chloromonas sp. AAM2
TGTGTGCAGTGATCACTGGGCATGCGCACCTGTGTGCACTGATCACTGGGCATGCGCACCTGTGTGCACTGATCACTGGGCATGCGCACCTGTGTGCACTGATCACTGGGCATGCGCACCTGTGTGCACTGATCACTGGGCATGCGCACCTGTGTGCACTGATCACTGGGCGGTTGAGCCAGGCGCTGCGCCACCAAGCGACTGACGGCCCACAAGATCTGTTGCAGGAACGAAGGAGACACGCACATCAGCAGGCAGCCATGAGGCTCAGGAAGCAGGCGCCCGTCGCCGGACCCCACTGGTGTGCCAGATGCAGTGCTGGCATGCAGTGAGTTGCCGTCTGGCCCTTGACCCGTGAGCTGGTGTGTCTGCTCCTGCAGTGCTGGTAACTGCTGGCCCGGTGCAGGCGCTGGTAGCCGTGGTGCAGTGAGCATATTGCTGGATACGGAGACACTGGGTGCAAGTAGCATGTTTTTATATCCATCATCGTGAAGAGTATCTGCAGCAGCTGTGCCCTGTGATTCGTAGCAGTTGTCGGGCAACTGCGCGATGGCCGTGTGCTGTGCTGTGGCCGAGTCTGCCTCCTCGCCTGCCAGAGTGTGGTAGAGCAGGGCCTGAAAGTGAGAGGGTAGCTCCACAGGCGCAGGGCTGGTGGCCAGCGCCCGCAGCACTGCGACCAGCTGAGCGGTTGGCAGCAGTGACCTGTCACCCAGCCATGGCTGCACAGCCTGTAGCAGGTGCTGCACTGCTTCCTGGCGGGCTGTGGTAACCTGGCTAAGTGAGGTGGCCGCTGAGCCTTTTGTGTGGACCTCTTGGCCCCTGCGGCCTGTTTCCACAGCACTTGTCGACGCCTGTGCTGGTCCTGCTTTGCTGCTTGAGTTGGCACGAACAGCCTCACTCCCATGGTCTTCCATAAGTGGTGGTGCTGCACTGTCAAAGTTGCCTGGTGAGGGCAGGAGCGGCAAGGGAAGGGCAGGGACCAGCAGTGCTGGCGACGCTGGTCTGGTGCGCAATGCATGCCCATGATCGGATTTGCTGCTGGAATGGCGGGCTTGCCGTGAGGCAGGCAGCTGCAGCAGCTCCAGAAGCAGCTCAACCAGCTGCTGCACCTGCTGCTGCTCCTGGTGTCCAGTAATCAGCGGCACCTGTTGTACAATTGAGTAGAGCAGGTGCTGAACTGTACAGGGTGGTGCCAAACCTGCTGCCCGTATGCGTGATAACAGCTCCAGCAAAGTTCTGATATGGGTAGCCTGGGTAGGGATGGAACGAACATGGTCATTGTGTGCAGCATTGGGCCAGTTGCCAGCCAGCTGCTCCTCTGCCTGTTGGAGTGCTGCCCCTAGCTGTGGCAGTTCTACAGACGCAAGGTCTGTTAGAAGCAAGCGTGGATTGCTGGTCCGCCAAGCCGCATCTGGATCTGCACGTCTGGCGCATGTGTCCGCTCCTTTTGCAAGGATTACTGTGCCCGCCACAGCAGGACGGGGTTTGTTACTGTCAGTGCCTGCTGAAGGCAGCGAGGAGAGGCTGTGTGCTGCTGTAGGTCGCAGCGCCTGGACTGGCAAAGCTGCCAAAGCGGCGGCTGGCAAGGCTCGGCTGCAGGCATGCGGAGGCTGGCTGATGATGGCACTGGTCTGTGGGCGTGGCACTGAGCAGTTGGTGAGAGGGCTGGCATGGACGGCACCGGCGAGCATGGCACCTGAAGCCACGGGCACGTGCGCGGAGTAGGGGCAGTAGCAGAGACATGTTGGCATGTCATGTGCTGTGCAGAGGCATTTTTTGCCACATGCTGACAGTCTCTGCACTCATCAGGTCATCAACTCACTTGTACGCTTGCATGAGCCTTGTTTGCTTTCCTGGCATGTACGTCTGGCTAGGCATGGTCAGCAACTGCCGAACAGTGGCGGCAGGTGGTTGGCATCGCTCGGCAACTCGTTATTGCCACTAGCTTACCATTGTATTCTTGCGCGGCAAAGGGTGGCAAAAGATAACGGCAACCCCCATTTCTCCCAACTGCAGGCGGTTGTACGAAACAAAAATAAAGCAATCTGCCGTCTTTTTGTAACATCTGCGCATACCGGTCAAGCAAATGAGGCAACACTCAACAGCAAGAGCTCGAAGACTCCTATTGTAGTCCAAAGCAGTTGAAACAAGAGGTCAGATGTAGCTTGGGGCATTGGCTGGTTTGGCCGGCTGAAGCCAGGAAATGGGGACTCGCGTACTGAAGATCATACAATATAAGCGCGAGTTGCAGGAAAATTCGGCTTCCTTGGATGCAGAAGCTTTCCTCAACAAACGATTGAAAGGGAGGGGCAAAAACGGTGACTCTCCAGCCGAGCCCGAAGCGGCAGGTGGACTGCATGCATCACCCTTGAGCAAAGCACCCAGCACCGGCTCAAGAAGGATGCCAGAGCAAGCCTCCTTGGCTCTGCGGAAGCAGGTGTGTTGCACGCCGTACCCGTGCAAATGCATGGACATGACATGCCTGTTCTGGGACAATTTTGGGGCTGACACTGGAACTGGTGTGTTTGTGGTGTGCATGCCGGGTCCTGTGTGTGTGTATGATGTTGTTACGCTGTTGTTATGGATTGGGTCACTGTTATCTGTCACCGAGATGTGGTGTCATGGTTGGAGTGGTGCACAGCGTGGTGTCAAGACTGGGACAAGTTTGTGCGTAAGTGAGTTGGCATGCTGGCCAGAAATCCAAGAGTCATGTCCTGAGTTTCATCTGGCGTTGAGTTTCATCTGGCACTGCGATGCGGTGTCCTGGTTGGTTCTGGGACACTTTTTGAGTACTGCACTAATACCTTGTGTAGTACTGGTTGTCATGGATGATTTGGTACACACTGCGCCCACTGTGTAGATGGGTCGAAAGAGTGCCAGTCCTGGTACAATCCTGGTGAACGTCTGTGTGGTGATGTGTGTTTAAAGACTGTGCACCGTCTACCACAACACGCGATGGCCACCCCGCGGTTCGCCCTATGTGTGATTAACACACAAACACAGACACACACACACACACACTCATATTCATGTTTTTGCTGACACACACTAGTTCCAGTGACAGTTTCATTGTCCCAGAACTGGCAAACTTCTGTGCTCCTCATCCGGTCTGCAACTGCCTATACTTGCAGATACCTCCACCGGCGCAGCCTCAAACCGATACAAGCAAAGCTGGCTTACGTGAGTGCACGTACACCTTGGATTGGCCAGTGGCAGTTGCATGCAGGCATTCGCTTTTGCTTCAAAGCACGGCCTTGACTGGCCAGGGTTCTGGGTTCCAAATGTGTGGGAGACCTTTCACACAGCAGTCATGCATCGCCATGGCTGGCTGTTACTTTCAATCGTTTCAGCCTGAGCTGTGGCTTGTGCAGGCGTTGACAGTGATGACTGTTTACCCCATGTTTGCTGTCGCAGCCAACGGTACGCCAGTGCTCGACTCTGGCTTGAGCAAGCTGGACATCAGAGCCTACTGCATGCAGCAATTGCAACCAGAGACTCGCAAATGGCTTCATGTTGATGCATACGCTGAGCCTTTGGCATTGGATGTCGACCATGATGAGCACTCCCAACAACAGGTGTGTGGCCATGGGTGTGGAGCCTGCAATTTGTTTCAGTTGACGACAGTTACTGTATCAATTCAGACCTGTCAGATGCGTACAGACGCGCTCTTGCATCAGAAACTTGTCAGATCAGTTCTTGACTGACTGGCGGGACTGTTGCCCAATGGAAATCCTTTCAACCATCCTCTTATCACAGCTTGACCTGAGAGCTCTTGTCTCTACAATTCTCTGTCCTCTACTTCTTTGTCGTTGGCGCACCCAAAGTTCAACAACACCACCACCACCACCACCATTACCAGCAGCAGCAGCAGGCACCCTGGAAACAATGCAACAAGCTCATGGCTGAGGCGTTTGCTTGCCCTGCAGAATGCCAGTGGCCTGCGCCTGCGCACGAACACGGTGTACACGTTCCTGTCCGAGCCCAGCAACTCACGCGGCGCCTTGGCCTACTCAATGCTCATGCTGGCTGTCATCCTCATATCGACCATCAGCTTTGTGCTGGTGACTGTGGAGCCCATCAATGACAAGAATCCAAACACATTCGACAAGATTGAAACAGCATGCATCATCATTTTCACCGCTGACTATGTCGCCAGGTGCGCATGTGAGGCATAAGGTGGCTATGCAGAGCGGTGCAAGCATACGTTAAGCCAAGCACGTGCCCAGGTCATGATCAACGCTGAGACAGCTGGAAAGCCAGGCTAAAGTTCTGGGTGTGGAAGACGCAAGGTAGCTGGACGAGATTCAAGTTGCTGCACTTGTCAGGAATGCAATGCATGGCAACCTTTAGTTGTGTGGAGCTAAGTGTTGCAGCCACCAGTGCAGGAGTGTACTGTCCCTCGTACCCATGTGACGCCTGCCAGGAGCGCTCAGCTGCACAAGCCAGCCTGCATTGTGGATGCTTCCTGCTGTGTCAGGCCCAGCACCAGTGTGGCCTACACAGAGATCCCATGTCCACAACTTGGGTTGGTTGAGAAAACGAAGGAAGCCCTGGCCTACACCACCTGTTGTGCAGGTGGCTGACGTGTCCCATGGCCAAGTGGCGGTTCATGGTCATACCCCTGAACATCATAGACCTGATCAGTGTCCTGCCCTGGTATGTGGGGCTGATTGTCAACAGCGACAGCGTGAACACAACAAGCATCTTCCGCGTCCTGCGCCTACTGAGGATTCTGCGGCTGGTGCGAGTGTACCCAAGGTGGGGCCAAGACGTCTCGTATGAGCATGCAGCGTGTAGGCAAGGTAGTGACCTAGCTCGCACTGTTTCCTTTTCTTGACCCCTTCAAAGGGTTTTCTTCTTGGCATGAAGGCTGACTTGTGCTTTGGTTGTGTTCTGTGATGTGCCACATTTCAAAATCCGTTCAAATCTTTTTGTACATGTCTTGCCAACCCTTGGCAGTTCTGAACTTGTGCCAGCCCTGGCTGCGTGCAGGCTATCCGGCATCACCGTGATGATCGACACCCTGCAAAGCAGCCAGGACATGATGCTGCTCGTGGTGTTCTTCCTGCTGCTGCTGCTCGTCCTGGTCTCAGCTCTCATGTTCGTCCTGGAGAGAGGGGAGTTTGACAGCTCTCTGGGATACTACGTACGCCCGAACGAATACATCGTAAGGCCAGAGCATGCATGTCATGGTGCAAGCGCATAGTATGGGGTATGCCACATTGCTGGTGTTGCGGCCAAGGGGAACTACAGCGGGCAGCTCGACCCATGCATGCAGGCCTACTGCCTGCTCACATGTCAGCTAGGGCTGTGAAGCTGCATGCCGCTCCCAAGCCATCGATGCCTCAAACCTACTTAACCCTACATCAACCTAACTAGGATAGGGCTACTCTCTGGCTTTCCATGTGCGCAAAACCGACAGAGGCATGCATGGTAGCCTGCAATCTCTTCCGCTGCGTGCCACCTATTGCTGCTGTTACAGTTTGTGACGGATGCGGACGGAAACTCGGTGCCGCAGCCCTCCCCGTTCACCAGCATCCCCCACGGCTTCTGGTGGTCAATCGTCACGATGCTGACGGTGGGGTACAATTCTTGTCCTGCATTGCCAGGTTCGACTGATGTCTAGATACTTTCTCATCTGCTCACCGCACATGTGTCATCCTGAGCATCAATGCACTTGCATGGTGCTGATGTCCGATCATGCTCTGGCACGTCACTGTGAAGCAGACATGGCAGCCTTACCCTTCGTGCTTGTCTGAAACTTTTTGGCAGCTGCAGCGGTCACCTGATGCAGCAACACCATGTTACTTGGCCCATGCAACCCATGAGACACATGCGGCGTGGGTGCCCGTGAGACACATGGCATACGTGACATGGTGCGGTGGGTCATGATGCACACACATGACGCACCGCACACATGGACACCGATTATCTGGTCGCCATGTGACGATTCTTGCTCTCTGCTTGTGTTGTTGTGCGGGCTGTAGGTTGGATATGGTGACGTGGTGCCTGTGACGGTGGGCGGCAAGGTCGTGGCGATGGTGGTGATGCTGTGCGGCGTGTTCACCCTAGCGTTGCCCATTGGCGTGCTAGGCACCACCTTCACCACACTGTGGTTTGAGTACAAGGATGCCTTGGACAAGCACTCCAGCGGCAAAAGACCGGTGAGTTGCTTTAGTTCACCATGCACACCATACACATGTGTCTGTTGCTCCTGCTCAGTGATTTGCTTGTGTCGGTTGCATTGCAGACGGCTGCTTCTCCCAACAGTGGCATGCACACTTGCACCAGTTGACGTTTGGGCCACAATACTGCATAGGCCTGCCTGTGGCAGGGCGCACCATCAGAGACTGCCACCAGCACGTGTGTGTGCGGCTTACACGTGTGCCGCTGGGTGTGTAACTGGAAATGCACTCAATCGTTAATGCCTGTCATCATGAGCTCTTGCTGTGACCAGTGCAGTACAGAACAAACACCAACCACTCTCAACTGTATGGTACCACTTTCTCTCCCTTCTTGTGTTGTCGCGACCACAGGTTGGATCCCATGGTTCCTGGACTGCGCCCCTGATGCGGGAGATGGAAACAAGCTTCAACGAACACACTATCAGCATTGGTGAGTGGCGCTGACAGTGTCTGTCCTTCCTTGCACAGCAGCCATGCGTGTCATGCAAGTATCTTGCTCAAAACTTGGAAGCATCTTTGCTCAAATCAACCCTATTGGCTGGGAGGCAAACAGTGGCAAGCCATCGACTCAGCAACGAAAACACCAGGATTTGCAGAATGCCTGCACTCACATTGCGGCCACGCGCCAAGTGTGGTACACTTTTCAAATTACTCGTCAACGCACTTCTTCATTCTTTCTGCTTGCTTTGCCCCATGTCAGAGGGCCTGGTCAAGATGTATACTCTCGTTGAGCGTCAGGTGGACGAGTTGAGCGCGCAGCTTCACGATAAGATAACCGCCTGGCGCAAGACGACGATGCCATCATCAACCAACCTGGTGGGTAGACGAGGGACAGCCATGCAAACGATCGTCGAATCCTGCGTCCGTGCGACCATCGCCACCAGCCAGTCGTGCGCTGGGGGGGGGGGCGCAACTGCATACGCGCTGCTCACCAACACCTGCAGCAGAGGATTGTCCATCCTTCACACCTTGCTGTAGAGTAGCGATGAGCAAACCTATGCTGTGCCCTGGTTGCGTTTGGCTCGGACCTGCCGTTAATCTCGCTCGTGCGTCCGCTCCTTGTGCAGGCCATGTTAGGATGCAAACGCGCTGAAGGATTTTCGCCCAGCAGTGCAGGCGCGTCCTCCCATCCCTGGAGCGTATCGGGCTCCCTGGCACGCGAGCCGTCATCCGGTGGCACCAGAAGAGCGTCGGCTGCAGGGATCATCTCCCGGCCTGGATCTTTCACAACAAGGCCAAGTCGGGCCGCCTCTCGCGCACTGTCACGGAATCCCACCATGCAGGCGCTGCGCACTATGATGGCCGACATCAAGGCTTCGAATCGCATTGCAGCGGAGTTAGAACATGACGGTCAGCATTTGACAGATCAATTGATACAGCAGGCTGCGGCAAGGCTCGCCCCAGGGACATCAAGGCGGAACAGCATGGACCAGCCGGCCTCCCACGTCTCCTTTGTAGCTGCTCGCTCGTTCGGAAGTTGCAAATCTGAGTTCAATACCTTATATCAGGAGTCAGCGCCAGCAGCAACAGGACCTTGTGAGCAAAGACGGCAGACAAACCGCAGCCTCAGGCAGCAGGACGTAGCACCCCAGCAAACACAAACTAGTCCTCGAATGTCCCCGGCCATTCTTCCGACCCGTGATGTGGAATTGGGTGAGGAGCAAGCAGACTACGACGGATTGCACCGCAAAACGATGCTTCAAGACGAGGCACACACGCCACCGGGGATTGTGTCTGACGCTGGCCCCATAGCGGAATCTGTCGAGTGGCAGCCCAATGTACATGTGGATGGCTGTGTCAATCAAATGAAGTCATTCAGCAGTGCGAAACAACGTAGTCAGGCAGTAGCTGGTCGAGAAGCAGGTGATCATCTGGACATGCCTTGCGGGGTTTCAGAGGGCGTGGTGTCCGACCATCAGGTCGACAAGGAATGCTCCACCCATGGCGAGTCAGAGTCTCGTTTGCACGGGCCCGGAGCTAACACTATCCTGGTGTCTCGCATCCAAGAATTGCTGGGCCATCAACCTTTGTCAGATGCACACGACAAGTGAGTCGCCTGATTGCACACCAGTTGTCTAGCCACCATGCCTGTCTGTCGTCGCAACATCAGTTTTACAGCATCACTTGGTGCAACGCAAGAGCACAAACACTGCCGCTGCTTTCGGGGCCAAGCCTCTGCTTCCTGTGCTGTGCATACCCTGTTCGGTGATTGGTTGTACCATACTTGCTGGCATGCGATTGATATTCATGCCAAGTCCGTCTGCCACGCAGGGAGTTGGACGTCATCTTCCAGCTGAAGGAACAGCTTGATGAAAAAATGGAATGCATGCACGACCTACTGCGGGTGAGGAAGGAAAGACGAATGGAGTCTCCTCGCTTATTTGTAGCTCAACTCCTTGAACAGACTGAGAAGATGTGGTTGACGCACGGTTGCCAATGTCTGCATTACTGAAGTGCAACCTAGCCGCTGGTTGACGGGATTGTAGTGTACACACACACGGAGTATTGTTTCAAGTGTTTGTTTCCTGTGTAGAACCCCTTCTTTGCTTCTGCTGTGACGTGGCAGGTCACCGCATTGGTGCGCGCTTTCGAGTTTCCAGAGCAGCTGAAGGAGGTGCGCTTCACATACGGCGAAATCCTGGCAATGCATCAGAGTGCACAGGTGAGCATACGTGTTGACGCTGATCAGCTGCGGGCAAACGTGCAACGGCTGCCTGGTAGCATGGCTGCGAGGCTGCAAACATGTTTGCCTCTCCTGGCACACCTACTCGGTTGAGATAAGCAACGTGGCCCATTTGTCCGTTACACTGGGTCGTGTCACACACGTTGCTCGGTGCCTGTGCCCGTGCTGGCTCCAATGAATGCAAGCAGGGCAAGGAGAGGGGTTGATCACTCAATGGACCTGAGCTGTTGTCATGCCCAAGTGTTCCAACTTCTCCATACAAATAATTGGTTCGTTTCATCATGTCTGCAGGACTTGCATGCATTGCTGGAGAGAGCAGAAGACGAGCTGACTCAAGTGGAGATGGCCGTGGCAGACGTGGAGGCCAAGATGGACGTCTCGTCAGGCGCAGCAGCGCCGGCGCCAGAAGGCTATCAGCAGCCGCCTTTGATCATTTTGGGTGCAGAACCACAAATCCGCCATGCTGGCAAGTTATCCCCTGCCGGTTGGCCAGCACTGGCTGCATTTTCGACTAAAGGACCGGACAGTCCAACGGAGCACACCCACCGCAGCAGCGGCGGCAATGCGAACGGAGAGGACAGGAGCACACACCGACCGTCACGAGTCACAGCTGCAGTGCGTTTCCTCAGCAAGCTAGAAGCGTCCCGGCGGACGCGCGTGGCGCCGGAGCCGTTGTCGATGTTTTCAAGGCCAAGTGGGGCACCAACTCGCGCAACTGCGGGTCGTGCACTGCTTGATCTCGCAGCACAGCTAGCGCAGGTGAGGTTATGCAACAAGACCATAGTCTGCGCGTTAGGATCGCTCATCCGTCCCAAATAGCCGCAAGGGGCAGCTCGCCACTGAAACAACTTATCTTACCTACGTGCCTTCCTGTCTTTCGAGTGTTACATCAACGTGCTTTGATAAACCGGTGGACAGGCTGGTGAAGCAGCAGGCTGATAAACACATGAGCTGGTGCCATATCCTCTTCTGGGACTGGCAGTTTGAGTGTCTGGCCTGTCCTGGCCTGTCCTCTGCAGAGTAAGGATGGCGCGCAAGGCGCGCAAGCTACACTTGAAGCTCTGCAGGCGGACATGACACTGCGGAAGGCACGCACAGCAACGGCAATAGTCCTAGGCAAAACGAGCGATTCCAGCAGCGCCGTACCTGAGCGCTCTACGGATAAAGGGGGACAGGAACCAGCAGCCCGACGATCTTCTGCATCAGGTGGAGGCGACGTTAGCGCAAGCCGATCGAATTTCATAAAATTTGCAAGCGAACAAGAACGCAACAGATGACAGTTGGGACACACAATACAATGCCGATCTGACAGAGGCACATGCTGTCCAGCCGAGTTTGCAGGCGAGGCAAGCTCGCAAACAGCCCTTGCCCTGCAGCAAACATGCAGTCGATTGGCAACGTGGCACACGAGAGCGCCTGCCTTGCAATTGGAATTGGATGACAGCGGAACAAGCCAACCAAACTTGACTTCTTTTATGTGCCTAAAACCGCCAATCTTGGAACGACCACTATTTTGATCACCCGAACATTCTGACGCCTGTCATCAAACCTTGGCACCAAGACACGCCTGCAGCCCAATGAGGCGGTTCAATGTCATTGCTGCCGTGTTATACATCAGTACTGAGTGTCCGGGGCAAGGTCCGCAGTCGTGCATGGCATGATGGTATCCTTCTGGAGATATCGCTCCGAGTGGTATCAAAACCATTGGTTTCATGATCGCCTTAGCGTCAGCCCCTGCAATCCACCATGACTTGCCTTGACCGTCAGAAGATGCCAAGAGACTTCATGACCGCCTTGTTGCTTGTTGGCACCAGAACATACTGTTGACCGTCAGGACCAACCAAGACCGTCAGGGCTTTAAGGCTCTGCGACAGACTGGTCAGCGGCGGGTGTCTGAAATGATGCTTAATGTACAGCCGAAATCTTAAAATCAATAATATTTTTTAAAAAGGTCACCTATGAGGAACAGACACTGACGACTGAGCAGCGCCTGGTTGGTTGGGTTTCGTGGCTTGAGCCATGTAATAATGAAAATGATCAAGTAGCGCTTGCAATGTATGGGAATAGCTGGACAGCTCAAAGGAATGACAGTCAATCCCCACACTGTCATTCCCCTTGCTTTGAGTGAATGGACAAAATGCTAATTCTCACCCGATGCATGCAGCAAGCAAGGATTCGGGTGCACACAGCATGAGTGTGCAGCAGAACGTCCCAGCATGCAGGGTACCGTACCAACCAGACAGTTCAGGTGCAGGTGCTCCCTGTGTCCGACCGCCTCTGCTGGCATGTGTTCCATCCCAGCCGAGTGGCTGAGCAGAGCACAGCCTCACGACATGCAATAGTTATTCCTCGGAGGCACATACGCCACAGCATCAGGCAGTACCCGTTGGTATGTGCACCTGCTAAAGGGTGTTGGTATGTGCACCTGCCACTCTTGCCACTGGGCTCCAACGTCTTACTACTGGGCAATCCCCTTCACATGTAGTTTGGACGGGTTGGAATCCCTCCCCTCTTGTGATACGGGATGAGCCGGGAATAAGTGATATCAGTAATGTGTCTTGAGCACTGGTACATGTGTGACACATATTCAGATCTGAGGACATAATTGGGCACGCCACGTCTGAAAATGAATGGTGCCTAATGAAGTACAACATGGTGCAACTCCCCTGCTTGGCATGAATCACAGGACGCCTGCACACTTCTGCTTTGACACTTATACTTACCATAGCTGACATACCTAACTAAGTGCCAAGACGGCTGTTCATCCCAGCTTCACTCCAACCGTGTCTGTTCCCAGTGAGGTGCGAAACCCCGCTAGCTGCACCGGCACCACCTCCTCCCGCTCCCCGCCGCCCAGGCCGCCCAGCATCTCCGTGTCCAGCTGTGTGGTGCGGCAGCCGTCCACCACGCGGCATTCCTCGAGCACAAGCCTAGCTGCACGGCTGCTGCGCCGTGTGGCGGGCCCCGCCCCACTGCTGCTTGTGTCAGCAGCCTCTGACAGCAGCTGCAGGAAGCGTTGCCGGTGGTGGGCTGTGCGGTTGGGGGGGTCAGCCAGCAGTAAGCGTCCGCCCGAAGCCTTCAGGATGCTGCAGACCGTGGATTGACAAGAGAGCACATACACGGCTTTTCCTGACAGGCTATGTGGCCTTTGAACACCCACATCTGAACTCGAGTCAACAAGTAAGGCTTCACGATGTCGACGCACTCATGCTATCTTGCAAGACTACGCCTGTTGGGCTGTTGGATTTAATCTGTGAGCATACCTTAGCGGAAAGCCCTCGACTAGCGGCTTGTCAACACGTTTTGCGTTGTGGTGCTCAGCCGCTGTAAGATTGCAAGGCCCATCCTAATCCACAGTGGTCCCCCCAGCCTGCTTGTGTCCATCTGGACGAACCATGGATGGCAATCCTTGACGCCTTCCTGAATTGTCATCCCTGCCCGCCTGCCTTGCTTCCGCCTCAGGCCCTACCTGGGCACTAGCCTTGCGATCGGCTCCACCGCCTGCTCTTCGTACAGCACATCACAGGCAAGCACCACGTCGAACTTGCCTCCCTCTTGAAGCAAAGGCTCTGGGCCCGCGTTCCAATCAAACACCTGCCCGCGCACATGACACCGCTTCCCGGGGGTTCCTGCCGCAATCGGCCCCACGTACGATTCCAAATCTCCACCGTGAAATGCATACTCGCTGGGATGCTGACGCTCCAGGCCACTGCTTGGCACGTGCTGACTATTCTGGTGGGCTGGCTGGGATTGAGTTGAGCTGGTGGTGGCTGGTGGGCTGTTGCAGGCTGTGGTGGTGGCGGTGCGCAGGCCGTGAATCTCTACAGAGGCTCCAGCAGTGGCCAGAGCACTGAGCAACCCACACTGAAGCGCCAGGGGTTCGCGGTCTAGAAGCACTACCTCCGCTGCTCCCGAGCAGGCGGCGGCCAGGCCCGCTAACCCCAAGCCACAGCCAAGGTCCGCCACTCGCTTGCCCGCCACCAGGCTGGGCCTGGCTAGGATTTCAGCGGCCAAGGCAATGGCAGATGGCCATGTTCGGCACCAATATGGATCCGAATCCAGCATGTCTGCATGCAGCAAATGAACATGCCATGCTGATGGTCAACACTCGTACCTGCACGGCATATGTTTGGTCATGACCAAGGTTGCTTCATGCCCAGCGAATTGGAAAGATAGGCAGTTCGGCTGGACCTGCTGGCAAGGAGTGACTGCCATCCCTGCCCCTGCCAAGCACCATGAGGCACCTGCTACTCTCAAATTCGCGGTTCAGGCAATATTACATGAGATTCACAGAGGCTCACCATGTTCCATGTATACGTCCATGACCTGGTCGACGTCTGTAGGCGCAATGAGCACGAACTGCTGGGCGGTGCCGCACATTGTGGCCATGGGAACTTCCACAGCTGCAGTAGTGGAGTGAACAGTGAACTGCTGTTCAAGCAGGGGTAAGCATCCTAAATGAAGGTCTAAAACACGCCCTTCAAGCGCTGCTGCTGCTGTTGCGTTTTTTTGGGGTGACTTGATGGGCTGCTGTTGGGGCATGACCAGGGACACAGGAGGGCCATCATCAGCTGCTGCATGCACTGCCTGGTCGTAGAGAATGGTGGATTTCATGGTAGCTGCTGCCATCATTTGTCGCCCTGCGGCTTGGAGTGCTCCTGCAGCAGCCAGATGGTGGTCCTGGGCCACATGCACTGGCGGCAGAGCGCATACTTCATGGCAAAGCCGCGTCGGCCGTGTCATCTGCCTGCGCATTCTTGCGTACGAGCAAATCCGACCACAATTGCGTGTAATCCTTGACTTGCGGCTATGATGGTGATGGGGCCGATGATATGGCTGTGGCGTCTGAAGCATCATCAGGCAGCAAGGATGGCAAGCCTTGATATCCAATTGCCGTAAATTACTTGCAAGTGAGTGAAAAACGTGGTTCCGGAGCCACAAATGTTCTGTGGTGTATTCATGAAATGCCGCATGAATTCATCGTATGCGCAGAGCAACCCAGTATAAGTCAGCTGTGGAGCAAACTACTGTGCGTTGCTTATCCAACTATATCGTGATTATCCCCAGCAACTCGGAACCCCCCTTTGTCTGACAACCATGCATTTGCGACAAGGTCTGGCCACTCCTGTGGCTAGGCCCCAGCAGCGCCAGTGCGTCGCGCCCATCAGACATACAGGCACGGCCAACGTGCCATGGCTCGCGCGAGGGTTGGCACGCGATATCCTGGAGTCACAGCAGGCGAACATCGAGGGTAACCCTCTCGCTTTCCTAGATGTCACGGAACAGTACTGGAAGGTAGGACTGGTGATAAGCGATCCCTGGTGGGCGGTGCAAGAGGACACCTAGCCAACCTACACCGCACGTCCGAGCCACATACACCTACGATTCGTGCCACACACACACTGGCTAATAGCAACAGCCTTGACGTTGATTTCACCTCCACAGACATCTAGCAGTGTGTGCAGCCGTTGTACTGTGGTGGAACAGACGAGCCATGGCAAGATATGTCATGACATCAAGTGGACGTACTGGCCATGCCAATGCCAAGGGGGTCACATTACCATATCAAGGTACACACAGTAGTCAGAGTTGGGTGTGTCTGTGCAATCACACAGGCCCTACGTCTCTCCAAGCACGAACCTGAGAAGAGGGGCCCTACTGTGGTGACAGTGTCACCCAATGGGTCGCTGGAGGAGATGGACTTTGATGTCATTGTCTGTGGAGGAACACTGGGCCTGATGGTGGCAGCCACCCTGCAGCGCAGGGGCCACAAGGTGTGTGAATGTGTAACGCGCATCAGAGCAATCCACCTCCAGGATGCCACCTTCAGAGGATGCCACCTCCATTGCCTCTTTACGCAAGAAAATGAGAAGCAAATCATGGCCAAAGGTCGTGCACCACACAAAGCGGATGGCCGGCGATGAGGTGTTGGCATACGAATGGCATACAGTATGTGGCATCCTGTAATGAACCTGCGATGAGATGTGGTTGCAGGTTGCTGTCGTTGACAAGCGCCTGATCCAGGGCAGGACTCAGGAGTGGAACATCAGCAAGGGAGAGCTCATGGTGCGCGGCATGAAATTCGTGTCTGGCTTGAACGCGCAAGCTAGTCACAGCAACCGTACACGTCATTTCTTATCAGCCTTCAGCTCTGAAGATTTGCATCATGAACCACCAAGGTCAAGATAACTTGGATCCAAGGTCAAGATAACAGTTGATGGCCTGGCATCGCCTTAGCAACTTCATCGTTGCACACCATGCTGTGCCGAAGCTGAACAGCTGACGGCCTTGGTTCATTCCCATGCAGTCTGCTCTGTAGCCAGTGGGCCAGTGCTTGCAACCAAACCTGGTTCTCCCTGGCCACGTGACCCGACACGCACTGCCCTGTATGCGCTCCGCCCAGGCCCTGGCTGAGGTGGGGCTGCTGAGCGAAGAGGAGCTGGACAGCTGCATCGCCTCGCAGTTCAACCCCGTGAGAGTGGGCTTTGCAGGCGGGACGGACATGTGGGTCAACGACTGCCTGAACCTGGGCGTCAGCCCACGCAGGCTCCTAGACCTGATCAAGTCAAAGGTGAGCCCGGATGCATGAAGAGAGTGTTCAAGCGGCAAGCAAGCAACTAAACTGCTCACCAACATGGCATCACGAGTTTGTGGTCTAGGACAACAGTGCTGCTTGCAGGCAGTGGGATGTCGTCTGGCTGAACAGTTGCTGGCGCACACATGGCACGCACAAGGCAGGGCAAGACGCTCACAAGTCAAGCAGATGCCAAGCACCTCAACATCACTGCATTGTGTACTGCTGCAGTTTGTTGCGGCCGGTGGTGTGCTGATGGAGAACCACAGTTTCAGGGCTGCAGAGGTGGTGCCCGGCCAGGGCGTGCACCTGACCCTCACCGTGCACAGCATAGAGACAGGGGGAGCAGAGCTGGGCCCGGGGGACGTCAATCGGCCCAACGGCCTGGGCGGGAACAGCAGCAACATGGCGCCGCCCTTCACGCCAGTGGACTCCACCGGTGTCACGCCCAGCCCGGCCCGCACCACCCGTCGTAAGCTGGAGCTCAACTGCCGGCTGCTGGTGGACTGCATGGGGCACTATTCGGAGGTGGTCAAGCAGATCCGGGGCAGGTCCAAGCCGGACGGCATGTGCCTGGTGGTCGGCTCATGCGCTGAAGGTGAACAAGAGACCTCGCACACACATGCTGTTCTTAACAGCGCCGAATCTGCAGCTTGCCTACTTGTGACTGAAGTATTAGGGGCCGATGCTGAAGTGGGGTCAAGCCTGAGCATCACACCGTTGAAGGCTGTCCTGGGGGAGGTGCAGCAGCCTGTCAGACGGGTCACCTTGCGCTTGACTCCGTGTGCGAGTCACCGCTGCTTGTGCAGGTTTCCCCACCGCCAACAACACGTTTGGGGACCTCTTGTACACAATTGACGACGCCAAGCACGACATGCAGGTGCGGTGCTGTGATGCTCACGTCAGTGATGTTCCTTGACGGGGAGCCGCGGACTGGAGCAAGGGAGAAGCTGAAACAGAAGCCAGTGTTAAGACATATTACCACAAATGAAGGTTTCCTGGTGGTCCTGAAGAAGGATGGGTTACGCTGAGTGATCCCAAGACTGATTCAGCACACACACTGAGTGCCACCGCGCTGCAAGCTGGCACACTCCACGTGCTCTGCGCAGACGTTCTGGGAGGCGTTCCCTGCGGAGGGTGGAGCGGCGCGCACGACCTACATGTTCGCCTACAGGTGTGGATGCGCCAGCACTGCGGGTGCTGATTGCCTTTTTCTTGTGACAAGTGGTCACGGGTGGCTGCAGCCAGTCAAGCCAAAACAGTACGTATGGCCGGTGCAGCAGCTGCACACCGTCACGCCATGGCGTGTGTTCCCTGCTCCGCAGTGACGCCGAGCCCTCCCGGCCTAACTTTGAGACCTTGTTAGACGAGTACTTTGAGAAGCTGGTCAAGTACCAGGTGAGGCTGGATTGCACCAGCCACCAGGCACAGCACTGATTGAGTCTGCAGGTGGTGTGGCATGTTGAAATGCATCCATTGAACGGACACAGCAACGTGATAGTTTGCAGGTAGGTGGTGTGGAGTGGGGCCACGCATCAAGTGTCGTGAATGCACACGACACTGCAGCTGCACCTGGGTGGATCATGTGATGCGATTTGTCCACATGGCCTTGGCGTGCTTGCCGGTGTCTGTACGACAGGGCGTTCCTGCCACACAGCTTCAGTTCAAGCGTGTGCTGTTCGGCGGCTTCCCCTGCTGGAGTGACGGGCCGCTGCAGCCCGCCTGGGACCACATCGTGCAGGTGGGGCTGCACCCAACAGGTGCACTGCCAGTGGTGATTCCCATGGCAGTGCAGTTGCCAATGCAACACTCTTGCAAAATCACAGTTAGCAGCAAGCAGCTGTGTTTCAATCAGTTTCACACCTTGCAGGCCAGCCTGCACCAAGTCTGAGCACAACTCAATCTCACACCCTGTCATTTCCGCAGTGGTTAACAATCAAGTGTGACTTGACTTGCAGGTGGGCGATGCCAGTGCGACCCAGAGCCCCCTATCCTTCGGTGGCTTTGGTGCCATGCTGCGCCACCTGAGCCGCCTGACCGAGGGCATGGATGACGCGCTCCGCTGCGGGGCTCTCAGCCGCGACGAGCTGCGCTGCCTGCACCCGTACCAGCCCTCCCTGGCGTGCTCGTGGCTCTTCCAGCGCTCCATGAGCATTGGCGCGGGGCAGCTGCGCAAGGCCGAGGAGCAGGCAAATCCGGCGTCAACTGCCGCAGAGGAGATTGATGATGCCCTGCCACGTGGCATGCTTGCACCTGCACCATCAACCGTTGTGCAGCTCCCAGCCAACCATGTGAACGAGGTGCTGGGGGTTAACTTCGGAGTCATGAAGGTGCTTGGCGACCGTGTGTTGAGGCCCTTCCTTCAAGATACCATTCAAGTGGTGCCTCTCAGTCTGACGATGACGGGCATGATGTTCTCGAACCCAATAGCCATCACACGCGTGCTGTTGCAAGTGGTGAGTGAGACACTCGGCAGGCAGACTACAGATTTGTGGACCAGGCCACTCCTCATTTGTTTGGTTATCAACAGACATAACAGACCATTCTGCCACCACTTTGATTCTAGTAAACAGTCGCAACGGTACAGTCAGGGGTACAATTGTTCACAGGACATTGATCAACTGTGTGTGTTCGGTGCTGCATTCAGCACGGTGTCAACATACGAGTCAGTGTTTTCACGTGCTGTCAAGCTAGCCATGGACATTTTCTGCCTCAGCTTCCCTTTGTAAATTACTTTGGACCAATACCTGCTTGCTTGCCACGCAGGGACCCAAGACGTTGTTTTCCTGGTTTGGGCACTACTTTGCGTTGCTTGCATACACGGCGCTGCACAACCTCTCGACACCAGTTAGGAACTCAGTGCGTGGCGCGGCGAGCTCAAGCCAGAACCGCCTAGACGCACCGCCGCTTACGGTGTCAACACCAACGGCACCTTCCGGGAAAAGCCACAACCGTCTGCGCCACAGCACGGACGTGGGTCGCAGCCGCGAGGGCTTCAAACTGCGCCGGCTGTTCGATGCGTGGGAGGTTGGAAGTGCATCCGATCACAAGTACCACCCGGCAGCAGAGCCGCCCAAGGCGCCGGTCGATACGTTCTTCAAGCTGCCAGATCTGCCCGAGTCCGCAGCGGGAGCACCGGGGGCGGCGGTGCCTGTACCCGTGATGCTGTCGTCCTCGCAGCAGGGCACAACAACCATCAGGCGCTGAGCACCGGGAGCAGAATAGCAGTAGGCAAACTCAGTCAGTTTTGTGGTGATTGCAAAAAAGTCAGTTGTCCGGGGTGATTGAGAGACAAAGTCAGTTGTTGGTTGGAGATTGCAGAGCCTGCTGTACTAATGAGGACAGGTTGTGTCTGCCGCCAGCCCGCCTGGCAGTGCCCAGTGCCTCCGGAGGCTTCTGCTCAAATGTGCAACAAGGTAGCTGTTACGGTATTTTTTGTTGTATAGTACGTTGACAAACAGTTTCACTTTCTGAATCCCGTTGCGAAGCAAGGCGTTGGCAAAGCTGACTGCCTAAGGATGGCCGGTGGCGCCGTGGATGCTGCCAACATATCTATCATAACAATGAATCCCAGCCCATAGGAAGTGCTGACCTTATGACCTGTCCCTGGCGTGGTGATGTTGTATCAAGCAATTGCTTTAGCAATCGCGAGCTGACGGACTGAGTGCAGCTGGCTGTGTGGGCCGCGCGTTGTGTTTGCTGGGTGGTTAGGGACTAGAAGACGTTGAGCATATAGCCTTCTACCAGCCTTCGTAATTGCCTTATGTGTGGCAGAGCTGGTCCTCTGTTCAGGCAAGTGAGCCGGTCGTCTGTGTGGTGGCTGTTGTCTGATGTGTTGTGTGGGATAGCGAGCAAGAGAGTCGCCATTCTTTACCTGTTCTTGAGTTGGTTATCTTTCATATAGTTTTCAATTGGTGAAAGGTCAAGGTTGTCGTGTGGCTGGTCGGGCACAAGTGTTGTCTGTTTGCATGACTTCAGCACATGGCTGCAAGAGAATGGAACGGTTGCAATGGTCTGGACGCAGTGTAACTTGCAAGGAACAGGTGTGCACCTAGGTCAACCCTTTGCAAAAGATCTGAATTTCATGGTTGTGACTCGCAGGGATCTGGACGCGTGCTTCAATAGAGGCAACAGATTAGAACAGGAAAAAGAAGCGCAACGCAGCAGGAGAGATGTCACAGTTCAAAGGACTATGGTGTCACGTGTCCTCAGCCATGTTCGCCATGAGGGATGGCCCTTGGCTGACAGTTGCATGCCTCAGCTCACCAGCTTCAGCATGATCTTGTATGGAGCTGTCACATGCAGTTCCCGCATGCATTCACATCCCCAAGTGCGTTCCACAGTTCTAGATTGGAGCTCTTTGGCCAGCTGCTTTTGCACAGGTTCAATGACCGTGCAACCGCCAGTCCTTGTGAATTGATGCCTGCCTGCATTGTTTCGCTGTCAGCAAGTACTGCACGGCAGAGCCTCTTCATAGGTAAACTCATAGTTTGACTAGTTGGATTCCGATCACTGCTCGGTGCCCCACTGTATTCTCATGTGCACCCCCCAGTCACTCTGAAGAAGAGTCACCTCACGTGAAAGGGAGGGGTAGACACTCAAACGTCCTGTATCCTGCCGTCATGTCCAGAATCCCGGCGAAAAGCAAGCTGTGGCTGAGCACATCACGGCACGAGATGCAACAGATTGTGCAAGTCATCTCATAGAGGGACTTCCTGACTGTGCGGAGCCTGCTCATCCTTGACACAGCAGCCACAATCTTACACTGCAAACCTGTTTGGTGCTCCTCTGCCTTGAACACTGCTCGAGCACACAAATTTTCAATCCTAGAACAGTAGCCAAAGAAGGTGGAGTGGGGGCTCAAATTCCTTCCAAGTTCGCCTACACGCCACAATAAAGCAGTAAAACAAGCTCGATGAGAACTGAGCATGCGTGCCTTAAAGTTTTACGTCTCTCAATGTTGTCTCCGATTGTTTCCTCCAAACACCGACCACGCATTGATACACTGTTAGTGCAGACACCTTGCCGGGGACAGTGCACAGACCCTGCCCTGGCCAACCACGCAAAACTATGCGATGCCAATAGCCAGCCACAAGATGAGTGTCCCATGATATCACACATCCAGCGAGCAGGAGAAAATATGCCGACGACATCAGGCCAGGTGCCTGCCATGTTGACACACCGAAATGTGCACCTTCTAAAGGTCTTGTGACTGGGCTGCAGAGGACGTCTGCAAAGGCCGTAGCTTGGTGCGAAATGTTGACATGCACCATGTAAAGCAACTTGGTGCAAGCCGCCGGACCATGTAACCATCCAACGCTCGAACAGCCCAAACAACTCGGGTAGGCCAGGGTGGTAAACATCTGAGCCGTCAGGCGCTCTCGACCGCATTACCAGCAAGCGAGGTCATAAAGAGATGCAAGGTCATAGAACATGAAATACATACAGGTGCTCGGGCGAGCTTGTAGGCGTACAACTAGTGAAGAAAGGACGTGAGGAAAAGTGGAAAACTATTCAACGTCATCACTGCCTCTGTGCAACAAGTTCCAATGTCGACTGGTACAAATGAGATGGGTGTTTAAGAACACCTGCCCTCCAACTATGCAAGAAAGGGATGAGGTACAGGGCTGCATCCGGCACATGACAAGGTCGTGCGCTGCAGTGCTAGTCCACAAGGGTACACGTCGTACAATCGCTAATATACATGCGCCTGCCAAATGAGAAATGCCTGTGCACAGCACCTGCTCCACCAGTCATCAGGTACTGGATCAACAAGAAGACAACTGGCAGGACGCTTTCAGACATTGTGTTTCCAATCTCCTGGCTTTGCTTGCCCATCCATTAGGCAGCCACATCCTCCTGCAGCCTTGAGTGTGTTGCGTGTACAAACAACCGGTGTTGCCCTCCCAGGCAAGCTCTCATCAATCTGTGTGTGTCGCATTGCTACTCATTGCAAATGGCTCTTCCTAGGCAGTCGCCACTGCCTGGCTTGGCTCGACTGCTTCCACAGTGCACTCC
>QAXH01005341.1:2837-15614 GCA_004335635.1 Chloromonas sp. AAM2
CACACACACACACACACACACACACACACACACACACACGCACGCACACACACACACACACACACACAGACAAGTCAGGCAGTGCCTACCACCTAGCGGCCCTCGCACCTGTCGGCCACCTGGTTGGATATCTTGGGGTGCACGAGCCTCACGTCCCTCCCGGAGCCCACCGGCCCCCCTGCCGCACCCCCTGCCGCCATCATCCATGGGGCGTCGTTGTAGGCCAGGTCGCCCGCCTTGACAAGCACACCCTTTTCATCCGGGACAAAGAGAGGGATGGTTGTACCTGCGGTGATGAGAGGAACAACAAAGGAGTTGATGTAGAGTAAGACACATTGACTAACATTCCCAGGCAAAGCCAGCACCAGGGATGGGCAAATCACCAGGTTCATCAGTAGCAACCTGGCCAGAAGGAGGCAATGCATGGTAAAACAGGACCTTGGCGCAGATGCACAACCAAGGCAGGATGAAACCAACATCGCTAACACACTGTTTATTTCATAGACTGTTCAATTCATAGAGCGCACTTACCTTCTTTTCCTGTCATGGTGACATCGGCCAGGGCCTGCACCGCAGCAATGGCCTGGCCGAGCTGTGCAGCCGGGAGAGGCCGCGCAGGCAACGCTGCATGTGGTGACACCGGCACGACAGTGCCTGTAGCTGTGGCTGTAGCTGTGGGTGCGGCCATGGCTGGCGGGGGTGTTGGTGTGGTGGGCGGTACGCAGAATACGTTGCGCATGTCTGACAGGAGGGTGAGGTACTGGGTAGCGGAGAAGCTCTCAGTGGCACCAAACTGCGCAGGCAGTGTGAGTCAACATCATGTCATGCGCATGCAGCTAGGCAAATGCCTTTACCAAGCATGATGGGACAGGCACCAGAGCATGCACAAAAAGTGCTTCAGTAAGAAGTGCTTCAGTGCCTCTGTGTCCGGCGGGGAGGGAGGATGGGGCAGTGGAGGCAGTGCCTGCCCCTCGTCCGAGTGTTTTTCTCGTTGTTCACATCTCAGCATGCACTTGATCGACATCAACAAAGACCAGCCTATGGGATAGCTTACAAACGGCTACCTGCTGTCAATGTTTACCCATTGCTCATCCATAACGTTGCCTTCAAGCGTCTACCTGTTTTAGCAGCATCCTGAATGGCGACAGTTCAGCGGGCAACACGTACAGCCAGGGAGACAGGTCCAACGAACCCTGAGCAACACACAGGTAATGGAACAGTGGGACAACAGTCAGGATGAGTGCAGCAAGGTTCTTGAATGCGTGTTATGTTGTTGCCTTGTTGAAGCCCATTGTGCCTTGTTGAAGCCCATTGTGCCTTGTTGAAGCCCATTGTGCCTTGTTGAGGCCCATTGTGCATGCTTTGTTCGCCTGGTTTGCTCGGTTTCTTGCTTAGAGCAGGTCAGGACGGTGCCCTGTAACGGACATTCTAGACGTTTCTTCAGACGGGAGTGTGAGGCCCAGTAACAAAAGTGGGGGAGCAGGATGGGGTCTGGTATATAGAAAAGCACGCACGTGCTGAAAAGCCGCCGTGCCAGAGTGCACGTCGAACCTACTTGTAAAGCACGTGCTCCCACTCAATGCCTTTCCTGGAAACGGGAGAAATAGCTGGGCTGCATGCAAGCTGGTGTATGAGCGTAGCATGAAGGGAGGCACCCAATGTCCTACCTGGAATGCGACCTTGGCTGCCGGTACGAAGCCCGAGCCCACCCACACACACGGCTGCCCCGCCAGCAGCTGGCACGCCTTGGTAAGCTCGGACCTGTCAAGACTGCTCAGAGCCCTGCGAACCACACGACCCCATCACAATCGCCACCCTCAGTGGTCAAGCTTCCCGCCACTAGATTGCCTACCGTAACCATGGCATGAGCACATAAGATCCCACTCCTCGCTGTCGCGATGGAGCTTTCTGAACCACACATAGTTTTCATCGCAGCCTGGGCCCATCAAAACATGAGCATTCCCCGTTCGGGAATTGACTGAATGTCAGTCTGCCATGTCCAGCCTTTGCCAGCCAGTGGGTCCCCATGCACTTGCCTATGGACCTACAATGCACTTGCCTGTACAGCTGCGGTACCACCTCGGCCAGCTGTTGGGCCAGCGCCTCATCCGGCCCTTGACCCGCGTGCCCTGTCACCACCGCACCACCCACTCCGCTGGCGGCCGCCGTCCCATTGTTGCTGTCAGCACCACCATCACTACCACTGTTGATGTGGCTGATGTCGCTGCGAGCTGCGTGTGTCTGGCCAAGTGCCTCGAGTTGAGTGCCCAGCACTTGGCCAGTGAGGGGCGCGGACCAGCCCAGGCCAGAGGACAGGGCAGAAGACCTGAGAGAAACCACATAAATGCACGGGAGCTCTAGGAGACGTGGAATTCAACGGCTTGCTGTGTGGAGGGTAAGAACAAGAGGCCATCCAAATCGAACAGCATATTGTAAAGCAAGCAACCAACTGGGCAGTAGGCTACTTTGTGTCAGGGAATGTGTACAAAACGACACACGCACACACACACACACGAGGAGGGTAGGCAAAAGCGAGCCTCAGTTTCAGAGTGTGAAAGAGGATTGCACTTGCAGGAAGGACGTGATTGTGCAGTGCATCGTCACTACCATCAATAAACAGGCCCACCCCACCAGCCCACCTGCACTCCCCATCCAGCACATGCAGTGTAGCCGACGCAAGCCACATGTCGGGGGCGGGGCGCACACAGCGGGGCGCGGCCAGGGGCGCGAAGCCGGCGGGGGTCGGCAGGGCGGGCAGGCCACGCACTGTGTGTCTCGCTGACACCACAGGACACCACCTGCACATGAAGTGATAGACACATGAAGGCATGGCATGTGTGAAACTTCAGGGGTGGAGGCAGTCATCCAGATTCCAGGGTGATGAATTCACTGCTGGTACTGTGTGCATGCGCGCGTCCGGGACCGCCCGTCTACCTGTCTGAGCACGTGCGTGCGTCTCCTTTCACACCAGCAAAGCTTTTGCATGCTATATGATGCGCAAATCAGACAGTGCAAAGCAATCTACCAGTTGCAGACCGCCACACGTAGTGGTTCTTCAGCACAAGGAATTGACGTAGCCAGCATTGCCTGTCGCAATTGACATAGCCATCCCACCTGATTCTGCCCAGCTCTTCCCAGAATGCCTTGAGCTCCTGTGCCGCGCGCCTCTGGGCCTCGACCTGGGCGCTGCCTTGACTGCAGCGGCAACAAGCGCATGGCAGCAAGATCACATGAAATCTCGATGAATGATGAATGAATGATGAATGTCTGTCCGCACAGGTAACTGTCAAGAGCAACAGTGTATGAAACTAGTTTTGGACCAAGGGGATTTCTTAGTGGATCTAAAATGATACCTGCGATTGCCGCAACCTGCTACCAGGGCATCAGATTGCCATTCTAAACTCTCCACCACCATGGTGTCCGATGCATGTGGATTCGATGCACTACTTAGCGCTACCCAGCGGCCCATCCTGTGATACATCCAAACAGAACTAAACAACCCTAACATGCCAAGTTACGCCCTTGTCTCCTCTAGCAGCCCGCAAAACAGTTCAACCCACCCACCTAGTTCCAGAACTACTCCTCCCTGCCTCCTCCCCCGCTTTAGTTTAGTTTTGACTAGTCTTTTGATCTTTGAATCACCCCAATGTGGACCTGTACAAACCATATGCGTGTCTCCTTTACCACCTTCAAAATTCACGAACCTAGTGCCAGAGCTGCTCCTCCCCGCCTCCTCCCCGGCCGGTCCCGTGAAAAGCTCCTGCATCTTCGCAAACAAACCCCCCAGGCGCCGCCCCGGGCCAAACGGACCCCCTCCTCCGCTAGGAGCCTGAGGCTGCTGCTGCTGGTGATGGTGTGGGTTATGTGGGTGGTGGTGTGCGTGTACGGAGCGTGAATCGAAGGCGGGCACTGTGACGAGCCTCGCAGCTTCTACCTCGAGATAGGCCAGTAACGCCTGTCACATGCATGGAAACCCACAAAAGTCACGACAGCCTGATTGACGCTCACGTCTGGTTGGAGCGCTCGCTTGAGCTGACTGTTGGGACAGAGGATAACGCCAAGGGCGTAAACAGCTCCATGGTTCCATGCCATATAGGCGGACGATGTTATGAGTTCCTTTTGAACTAATGGAATAACAATGCTGCAAGCGCCACACAAGCTCTTCGCCTAATACGCCTGATCTTCAAATAGGGATGAATAACTTTTGATTTGGTTTTGTAACAGTAACGAACATGGTAGTAAACAACATGGTAGTAAAGAACATGGTAGTAAAGAACATGGTAGTAAACAACATGGTAGTAAAGAACATGGTAGTAAACATCTCCACAACACACCTTTCCACGAGCCACTGCCATATCGCACAATTCCTGTGCCTCTGCGTTCGCCCCCTCCACGCCAGGGGCGGTGTCAAAGGCTGTGTTAACTCCAGCCGACTGTGCTTTGACGGCTGTATTCGCTCCAGGCGCCTGCCCCGCTGCTGCTTCCATGGCTTTGTCAGCCCTGTCCGCACAGCGTTGCACGTACCGTGCGGCGTCCAGTAGGGTGTCTAGGCCTGGGGCCTGCCGCATGCCCAGGAGCACTAGACCTGTCAGTGCACCTGTCGTCATAGCAATGACAAGGTTAGACTAGCCAACCAGGACTAGGCGTCCACGCATGAAAAGCTGGACAACCAACCATGCAAAACCGGCGGGTTGTACATTCAAGCAGCCTCAAAGTTATGAATGCTGGCCAACATGCCAACCCTGACAGTAACTGCATCTTCTTTGTCGACTTATACTCATGCGACCCTGATGATGTGACACTCACACCACCACCCCTCACACCCACCATCATCGTCCAAATATGGGTATGCCGGGAACGACGTCTCCTGATCAAGCAGCGCTGCCAAATCAGGCTCCCTGGGATCGTACAACTGCCCAGCTGTACGCATGGCCCCTGTGAGTGAGTGAGTGGGTGGGTGAGTGAGTGGGTGAGTGGGTGAGTGAGTGTTTTGACCAGTCGAACAGAAGATGGCTCCAGCTCCACACGCAACATCATCACAATCGCATTGCCAAGGACTGCTGGTGCTGAGATCAAACCTGTGTTATCGGCCACCAGCGGCAGGGGCGCTAGGAGGGGCACGATGGCAGGGTCTGAGGCGATAAGGGCGGGCAGGGCGCGCAGGAGTTGAAGGGTAAGGGCGGTGCGGGTGGGGGCCGGGGCGGAGGTCAGGAGCGGGATGACATGGGTGCGGTACGCCTGCAAGCAACGGAATAACAATGCAGTGCTAGACAAGTTGCTAGACAAAGCAGCAGCAGTACAGTGCGTCATACGCTTTTGGGCGCAGCAGAACAGCAGTGCAAAGTTAGAAGCAACAGACCAGCAGTACACTGCTGGTGTCAACGGAGCGCCTGCAAGCAACGGAATAGTAATGCAGCGCTGGACGCTGTGTACAGGACCCGTAGCATGGGTAGGCTGAGCTGGCAGGGGGGCTGATGGGTAAAAGTTTAAGGCATAATAGTAAAAAAGAATAAGCGCTGCTGGTATGCACAGGGCTGGCTCAGGGATGAGGAGCCCTGGGCGATGGAAGAGTCTTTGCTGTGTTTACATGGCCTCAGGACTGCTCAATGAGGGCAAGGAAGCGTGCACTTTGGTCACAAAGCATGACCACATAGTGGCCATTTGCAGGTTGCGTCCAGAAAAATAACAACAGTGGTGAGTCCTAACCGGTAGGCAAGGCGAGTGCACATCTTATGGCGTGCAAAAGGTCCTGAATGGACCTGAATGTGCAAAAAAGCATGCGTTAAAGCAAGCTCATGTCCAGGTCGTACCTGTGCTGGTGTGATTCGTGTGACCCCCAGGAAGTCCACCATGAACTGAGCCTCCACGTGTGTTGACCCGGTAACGTACTTGTGGGGGAGCAGGGAGGCGTCAAAACCTGAGGCCATGTGCGGTAAAGGCAGGCTTGCATGGTGAGTGTAGCAGGCCTGCAGAAGGGCAGGTAACCCTGTGAACAGTCTCTCTTTTTCTGCCTAAGTTGTTAGATGCTAGTTGTTAGTTGTTTGTTGTTTGTTAAATCCATCTCCGAGTTGCAGTCAAGCCGCAGTCTTGTTCACGGCTACTACCTGCCAGCTCGCTGACTGTGCGGTACACGCACAGTCATCTTTGCATGGCCATGATCACTGGGCCATTTAAACATAAGCCATTTAAACATAAGCCATTCTAACATGCTACCAGTGACCTTTCTCGGCTTAACGATTGTCAGGCGCGTAATTCTTGGAGAGATATCGTGTCTAGCTGCAGCACCGTGGGTTGAACCATGAAAAGCCATGTAATGATGATGATGATGATGATGATTCGAACATAAGCATGTGTAACATAAGCCATTCAAACATGCGGACTGTCAAGAAACGATCCCCTTGATCATGTGCATGACCCTAGCAGCAGTTGGGTCCGCCCCACCCACCTTGTCAGTATTGTTGGCATCTCCTACAGCTCACCTTCTGGCTGTAAGAAGCAGGGCCCGTGAAGATCACACAGAGTGTCCTTTGCCTCCACACCCCTCCCACCCTCGCCCGCTTGCACCCCAGGCCGTGGCGTGTTAGTGTTGCCACGGGCCGGTAGGAAGATAGGCAGAGCAGCTAATGTCTTCAGCAGGAGCTGGGGATCAGATTGGCGAGCCAGCTGTGCCGCAGTTTGCACCGCCTTGGTTACACTTTTGAGGCACTCAGGAGTGACCAGAAACTGGCGCAGCACATGGCGCATGTGGGGTGAAACAGACGTGAACGCCTTGGACCAATCCCCGCCTGGTATCTGCTGTCTTTGGGCCACATGCGCCAGGGCGGATAGCACACCAGGACCGTCTAAGGGTTGGCAATGGGAGCTGACCAAGAGTGAGACCGGCAGGGTGGGGAACGTCATAACATCCACCACCCTCACGCCCAGCCTTATCACCGATGCCAACACTACAGTGCTGGCCTGCGGCTCAACCTCTTGTGCGTCATGTGTCTGCCCTGTAGAACCGTTTCTGTCGGTGCCTAGGGTGGCAGTTGATGCATTGTTGGTGCCCGCGCTCGTCTGGTCGGCTTCTGCTGCATGCATCAAAGCCCCCCCCTGGCTTGCAGCAGCAGCTGAGCATGCAAGTTTGCTGCGGTCTGGGAAGCTAGCCGGAAGCTGCAGGTAGCTGGCTAGTAGCTGCAGCTCCTGTGTGCTTACACAGAGCGTGGCAGTGGCTGGTCGAAATCCGAGGCACAGCAAGTCGCCATGCTCGGATGCGGGAGGCAAGGTGGTGAGCGCGGAGGGCAGGACGGGGAGAAGGGGTTGGTCTCTGAAGTCTGACAGGGACTGCTGCTGGCCTAGCCAACGCCAGAGCAACTCAATGCGGTGCCTGAAAGCAAGAGCAGGCAGGAGAGTGACCAATCGATGACTCACTCAACCAGTATGTGCAAAACTAACAATCAGGGCAACTTTGCAACTGCTTTCTTGCTTGTTGTTGTGTGTGCACCAGTGCAGAACGTTGCTCCTGATTTATTCACTCATCATTCCTGCTTTGTCTGCCTTGGTTTTTTGCCTTGCTCAGGGTAGGTCAGGGCGATGCCCGTTGCATTCAGTTGCCTGAGACGGCTTCCCTGTAATGTAAACATGTAAACATGTAAACAAATGGAGGTACACTGAGGTAAACATGTAAACAAATGGAGGTACTCTGCACTGCCGTTTCAATACACGCGAGCTGCATGGCCACCATGTGCTTACCTTGACAACAGACTGCCTGACCCGCCCCATGCCTTGTCCCCCTGCTTAATGAGCCCCGGCAGCACCCTCTGAGCCATCACACGTGCATCCAGGGCAGTGATGTTGGTTACTTTCAGTTGGGAGGCGCCCCACAGCCAGCTCACGCTCTCGTCACGCAGGATGGTGCAGTCAATCAGCAGTGAAGGCACTGCAGACACAGTCATTGGTAAAAACCACGGTCATTGGAAGTCGTTACAACCACACCTTGACGAGTGGAGTCAGAATACGTCAAGCTGCATCCTTGAGGAATTTTGAGACCAACCTTGGATGTGGCAGTTTGAACAGCCTCATGGCCTTAGGTTCTACTCTAAACATGTTGTAACTGGAAATAAGAGTGACAATCCCACCGCAGGTGTGAGCAGTAGCTGTACTGGAATCCCATGCCATGCCTCGCACGCCCGCACCTCAGCAAGTGCGGCGTCACCTGCTCATCATTCCCATCCTGCTATTGATCTCCATACCCTGCCTCACTCATCAAAAAATAAAAAAAACTGTGCCATGTTACCTTCACGCCCTCCCTGCTTCACGCCCTCCCTGTTTCCGTTTCATGCCTCACTCAACAATCAACTAACTAACAGAAACTGAAAACCATGCCTCACTCAACAATCAACTAACTAACAGAAACCGAAAACCATGCCTCACTCGACATCCAGTAACTAACGCAGCTGAACAGTATGCCTCACTCACCCACATCCCTTAGCAGTTCCAGTTCTAGTTCAGTGGGCACCAGCAGCGGCGGGGCGGTGTGCCCTGCTGCCTGCACGGCTGCCGCACTGCCGTCCAGCAACGGGACCAACCGAAGACCAACAACCTGCAAAGCATGGCACATCAAGTTACCACAAGATGCATCAGTACACTGCCACGTCCTGTTATGCTTCTGCTCATGCTAGACCCGATAATCAAGGTGCCTGTAGGCTGGAGTCCAAGCCTACTAAGAGTGGATGGACCCTGCCTTCTTACAACGTCACATACCTTTCCTTGAGCATTTTCCCGCAACCAAAACAACACCCAAAGAAGACCAAAGCAAATTCAGCTACTACCAGTCACAAGGCGCAAAAATAAGCACACGTGTCCTTTCTCACCTGCTGCATAACCACTTGTGGGTTGGTGAGCGGCACATCGGACAGGCAGTAGTCCAGCAACACCGAGGCGACTGCACCGGAGGAAACGGGCGCGGCCTGCACCCGCAAGCCATCAACGGGGAAATCAGAGTACATTGCACCAGGCAAGGCAGAAACGTGCTTGCATGGACTGCAGAAACGCAGAGTAACGCACCAACCGGGGGCAAAGTATGCAAACTGAATCATGAAGTACACTAACAGCACTGTACTGTACTGTACTGTACTGTTAGTACAGTACAGTACAGTACAGTACAGTACAGTACAGTACAGTACAGTACAGTACAGTACAGTACGAACAGTGCAGTCTGCGTTGCAACTTTGTACACACTGAGAGCTGCAACTACTGTTCTCTTCAGAGGCGATCGATCACAGATTGTTGTGACAACTTCAAATGACAGGGCTCTGCTTCCTGCCGTACCTGCTTCTGCATTCCCAGTCCGCGCAGGTGTGACCTGGCCGCGTCCGGTGTGACCTCATTTGGCGGGTCGGGCATGTGCAGGGCCCACATGGCGGCCAGGGCGGGCGGCACGCGCGCCAGGGGCAGGCCAGCGGACTCCAGGGCGGAGCGGAGAGCGGGACGCTGCAGGTAGCATGGTAAGAAAGTTAATATGCATCATTGTTTGCAGCACTGCTGTGCCTTTTATAGCGTGAGTAAGGACCAAGTACCAACTATCGTGGCAAACATAATAAAGAGGTAAATGGGGTCAAAATTGTCGAAAATCTGAAATAAGATATGCTCGTAAATGCACCAGGTCACACGTGGGTAGCCGGATGGGCACCGAGGTGTAATGTGTGTGGGTACAGCCAACCATCATGGTAAACATCATTGAGAGGTGTTCAAGCTCACGATCACTATCGAATTGATCACATGGCCACTAGGAAAAGAAGAGTGACCTCACTACGCATGCAATTGAAAACGCTTGAACGGCACCTGCCGTGTGGCAGCACGGGCACAGCTTCAACATCCATATGACAGACCAATGTTTATTCCAGCTCGCGTGGTGCTTATTGGTCGGTTGATGTTGCATGCGTCCTTCTACGTGAATTGATGGCGGTCAGAGGACGCCTTGCTTGTCTGCCAGTGCTGTCTGAGGCTGTATGTGGCTGGGTGCTTGTGATATTGTCTGTGCTTTCTACCTGTGTGCAACCGCACCCTCCTTCTGCGTGCATCGAACAGCTTTCCTGACTGTCACTGCTTGCAGATGGGTCATGAGCTTGCATGAAGAAAGATGTGACCTGAGTAATAATCGCCATACCTGGATGCATGCCTGATCAGGCAGCACACACGCAGCAGGCGCCAGCCACTGTCCGCCCGCCGCGCCTGAATAGGCAACATTTCTTCCCGCCAAGCGCACATACAGCGCCCTCAGTAACGCCTGCCAGGGCGCAGGAACATCCCGTTGCGGCCACAAGGAGTGGAAGTGTGACCCAGGGCCCAGGAGTGTGACCGCATGTGTGATCAAGTGGGTGTAGGCATCGGCGGCGACGTCGGATAGGAGGCTCTTGTTCCATGCGGCGCGGGCTGCGCCCAAACCAGCCATGTCCTCACCATGCCTGCAAACACATGGATTGGTTTGTTGGACACATGCGGTTGAATGGTGTCAAAACCATCCAAAGAGGGTTGTCGGGCAATCTGTGTGACTATTTCACGCAAGCTGTCACGGAGCGCGGGATGGCCGTGCCTACCCAGAGCACGAGACACTTTGGTGTGTCAGTGTGGAGAAGACAGCTCCCAGCCGGCAGCCGATGCCATGTGCAGCAAATCAACGAGATTGGAGCCTCAACATTCTGTGATATCCCTGATGGTACGTGGGTGATGATGCCATGCAATGGGCTTTCTCAAGGCTGACCACATGGCTCACCAAATATCACGTCGGTTCGATGACAGCTCAAAGAACGCATTGACGTGCACCGGGAGTCCCGTCATGGCCGGCAGGGGCAGGAAGCAGAAAGCCTGGCCCTTCAAAGGCGCCACCTCCCTCTCTTCCTCTCCCTTTGTGCCCACTGGTGTGCCCTTGCCTTGCTCTGGCTCCGCGGGTGTGATGTCTGCTGCTATGGCTGCCCAGGGAATCAAGGGCACGGTGAATTGCTTGGAGAGTTCCCTTGCGAGGCGGGCCACGGGGCCTGTGCCAAGCACCTGGCTGATCAAAAACCGACGGGAAGTGGTGGTGGTTGCCTGCATAAGAAACGGATGGAGAGGTTACCAGAATGACCAGTTCTTGCGTGCTAGGCCACATAAAGCATGACCGAGCTGATGTGCATTTATTGCTGGTGCAGTAGTGCACTTGGTTGTGCTGCTTGTTTTCCTTCCGCCCTTGCCCCTGCTGAGCAGTCCCCCCCGGGATGAAGGCCATGTAACAGACACACACGCACACACGCACGCGCACACACACACACACACACGCACACACACACACACACACACACATCAGATAAGACATGTTCATGTCAGAAAAGCCTTAATATGACACGGAATGGGATGGACACCGCCATGAACTACCCCGAGCACGAGAATACAGCAACAAAGCAGTTGGTCCAACAGATAACAAAGCACACCACATGAACCCTCCATGCAAGCTCCCACACGCTCACCTGGCCTGCTGCACCCTGCTGATAGTGTTGCAGGGCCACATCCAACACATACACCGACACCATGGGCGGCATAACCTCATCTGTTGCATTGTCGGTTTCTGCACGTTTCTTTGCAGCCGCAAAAACCGCTGCGCTTGCCCTCACGAACAGACTGCGCTCAGCTGCTAGTTGAGGTGAGGCGTTGGATAAAGAGCAAGTGAATAGGGGGCTGGGCTGGGCTGCGCCTTGGTGCCATTGTGTGACCTCTATGAGTGAGATGGTCTTGAGGAAGAGCATGATGGTGGAGGCCTCTTGGGATAGCTGCTGCAGGAGGGCTAGGACCTTGGACACGTCGTACCCCTGAGGAAAACGGGAAAACGTCCGATGTGTAAAATTTGAGGGCAGAAAAACGGCAATTCGTGAGGAGTGTCATAATAAAAAACCCCAAACGTTATCAAGGGATGCGAGTTTAGAAACATCAATTTAATGCAAGTAAAACGCTTTTGAGGATTGCAAGGGGCCAAGACAGTGCTGACAATCTGCCTGCAGCTAAAACAAATCCGCCACCCCGCCTGTCACTTGTGTTACAATCAAGCATTCAGGCGGTCTCGTGTTAGATGACATTGATTACTTGTCCTGATTACCTGTTTTGAGATGCTGCTGGCCCTGGCTAAGGCATCAGTCCGCAGTGGAAACCTGTGCAGCAGAGGGAAGCAACAGAGGGCAGAAAACCGATCAAGAGGACACAACAGAGTGTGGCACGCATGTGCGTGGTGCCAGGGAACCCAGCAACGACTTGATGGCTCCACAGCACAGATTGGCGCAATGCATTGAATAACAGATTTCTGGACACACCTCTTAATCGTTCGCACCGGCTCGGTCACGGCGACACTATCTGTGCGTTGCTGCTGATGACATTCATAACATTCGTACGTTGCACCCTGCCACCAGTGAGCTTTCTTGGCTTATAAATTGTCAGACGCGTAATTCTTGGAGATATTGTGTCTAGCTGCAGTACCGTGGGTTGAATCAGTAAAAGCCATGTTGTGATGATGATGATGGTCACGACAACACTATCCGTGCGCTGCTAGACCTCCAAACAATGGTGTCACCCATGCGCATGGCGCGCCGACCTGAACAGTGTCCTAGGCCATGCGCATGGCGGCCCCACCTGAACAGTGTCCTAAGCCATGCGCATGGCGCGCCCACCTGAATTGTGTCCTAGGCCATGCGCATGGCGCGCCCACCTGAACAGTGTCCTAGGCCATGCGCATGGCGCCCCCACCTGAACAGTGTCCTAGGCCATGCGCATGGC